>JAKSZT010054416.1:21692274-21858436 GCA_026826555.1 Tolypeutes matacus
TTTTTTTTTTTTCCCCTGAGTTTCCTTATGTTTGTCTCTTGCATGTACGCTTATCACACTTGTTTCTTTTTCCTAGTAAGTGTATTTGATTATTTTATGGACTAAATGTTCATGGAGGATTTGGATCACAGAAGGGTTACAATGGGTATTGCGGGGGATTATTGGGGGGAGGGTGTCTGGGAGGGGGTTCGTGGGGATTGGTTCAACCGAATATGCATGAAAGATATACAAAATCATTCAAAGGATCGGGGGATGGGGCATGGTCACGATGGGTGGATAATCACACAATAAATGAGGGAATCTGAATTCCTAGCCTGGAGAGCTCTGCCACAATCTCCAAGGGAGCAGCAATAGTCCTCTGAGTGTAGGGACAGTGCCTGTCAAAATAGGATGACCCACTGATGTTTTTTTTTTTTTTTTTTTTTTATTTATTTATTTTTATTGATGACTACCCTTGTGAGTTTTTGCTCTTGTAAATGAGACTTAGCCTGCAGTTGTGGGGTCCCTAAGGGTTGCCACCTGAGAGCCTCCTTGTTGCTCAAATGTGGCCTCTCTCTAAGCCAAACTCAGCATATGATTGCATTACCTTCCCCCCAACGTGGGACATGACTCCCGGGGATGAGCCTCCCTGGCAACGAGGGATTAATACCAAGTGCCAACTGGCAGCTTTGTGCAGTGGCAGTATCATAGCCAATGAGGTTTATCCGAGGCACGATTATTGCTAATTGAAAACTTTTCCCAAGTGCCAACTGGCAACACAACTGGAAAAAGACCTTGAATAAAAGGGGGAAATGGTAAAGACAAATGAGTTCAAGTGGCTAAGAGACTTCAAAGAGAGTCGGGAGGTCATCCCAGAGGTAACTCTTACGCACACCTCAGTAGGAGCTCATAGAACATCTAAGTGCCTATCACCCCACTCAGTGGGGTTCCTGAGAGCTCCGGAGACACCCTGGTCCTATATAAGGGGGGATAGCCCCAGAGACTGATGCCTTATCAGTGGGTTCTATTTTGGAATCTGTGCTCCTGAGAGTGACAGAATTAGACTCAAATAAGTCCTCCCTGCACATGGTTCACCAGTCCCTTCTATTCAAACCTACATGTGATGCTGGAGTTTCTTAGGTATACTTCCAGAGACTGGAGCCTCCCATCTACCTATGTGCCAGGTGTGCATGAAATCTAGGTGGAGCTGCAACTCCTACCCTACAGCTCAATGGACTCATCCAAGTCACCTGGTGAGGAGACAACGATGGGAAATGGTCATCCCAGGGAATGGAGAGGGCCTGCATCTGCAGGCAGGATCATCCCACCCACCATATCCATGGGATATAAGCCCTCTCTCACTTGGAGTTGGAGTGGACATCACCATCCCAGTCGCCTCTGGATTGGGGGAAGAACTATGGACTAGAGTGGACTTGATGGTATTCTCTTGCTCACATATGGTGATTCTTGCAATGCAAGAAATTATAACAATGAGGTGGAGCCAGTGGCCACTTGACAGTTTTTGGGTAGGGAGGGGATGAGCAGTTGAAATACAGGGGCTTCTTTGGGAGTTGGAGGTTGTCCTGAGTACTGTTGTGGCAATGGATGTAGGCCATTTTTAATCAGCACACACCACTCAGAACTGAGTGGGAGAGAGTGTGGTCTACAGTGTGAACTGTGGTCTATGGTTGGTGGCAAGGCTCCAGGATGTGTAAGTTCATTGAGGTTGGTGGGCCACACTGTTGGAGATGTTTGTGTGGGATATGGTGGGAGGTGTGGGAGGTGGGCAACATGGGAATCCCAGTGGGTTCCGTGTAATATTTTAGGTAATCTAAGCACCTCTTAAAATATATGTATATATATATATATATAAATAACATTTTTGTAAGCAAATACACATAAATGCATATATATTTATATATCATTTTGCAAATGTTTGTATGTATTTTGAGAATTTTGATTTTTACCCATAAAAAAAAAAAAAAAAAAAAAAAAAAAACCAGAGGAGATGTTTGTGTGGGAGGTGGTGGGAGGTGTGGGAGGTGGGCAACATCAGAATCCAAGTGGGTTCCCTGTAATATTTTGGGTAATCTAAGCACCTCTTAAAATATATGTATATATATGTAAATAACATTTTTGTAAGCAAATACACATATATACATGTATATTTATATATCATTTTGCAAATGTTTGTATGTATTGTGAGAATTTTGATTTTTACCCACAATAAAAATAAATAAATAAATAAATAAATGAAATATATATAGGGTATTAAAAAATGAAAAAAAAAAAAAAGCTCACAGTACTTTTTAAAAATGCATATCATTCATATTCTATAGAGGTTGAGTGGTCACGGGGTGTTGTCTCGGTGGGTGGAGAACCACAGAATGATGGAATATTGAATTCTCTTTGTGGCAGTTTGATATTATTGATAAATTCCAAAAAGAGATATAGATTATGTTTGTAAACTGGTCTGTTCCTCTGGGCGTGAAACCCTTTGAAATTATTAGATGCAGCTGAGACAGCTGATTAAATTATGTTACGATTAGGGCTTTGACGCAATCAAATCATTAGAGTGACTCAGCATTGAGTACCCACCTACTTCGTGGGCTGATAAAACAGACCCTCACACAGAAGTAGATACACAGAGAAGAAGAAAACAGAGGAAAAGAGGTAGCTCATTAGACAGGATCCTGAGGTCCCGGGAAGAGAGATGAGCCTGATAGTCTACAGCTGACCTTGTGAAGAGGCCAGAGCAGCTGTGCCCAGAAAGAAATGAGGCCCAGGAAAAACGATGAGCCTTATGCCAGCCTACAGCTGAGATGGGAAGAAGCTGGGACCACGGAGCCTTAAGAGGAAAGAGGAAGGGTGAACCCTCACAGACATCACACGCCATCTTGAGTCAACAAATGACAACAGACTTTGGGTGAGAAAGTACCTCCTTAAGTAACTTTGAGTTGGACTCTTTAGGGCATTCTGACTATAAACTTCTATCCCAAATAAATACCCTTTATAAAAGCCAACAGATTTCTGGTACTTTGCATCAGCACACCTTTGTTGACTAATATACCCATCCTTGGGTGTCCTGCTACATTCTCTAATAGAGTAGAAAGAATCCCTAGAGTACATAGGCAGTGCCTAGAGAAAGAGGACAGATCAATACACCAGGCCCTTGATACTGATGCTTGTACTTATGAAACTTGTTCTTATGAAATTGAAACTTAGCCTCGTATTGAAGCAGGCTAGTTTAGGGAATGAAAAGAGGAATCTGGGAACAAGGGGAAAACCACAGCCATGAAACACGTGACCATGGAATTCCACCTGGAAATCCTCTGGGAGAAAGACCCCACCAGAAAGCGGGTGGAAGAATCCATGAGAATTTTTCTTGATCATCTGAGATCAAGGAAAAGTCCTGGATATTTTGAAGGGTCCTTATCATTGGGCCCCCCTGGGGTAATTGATGGGTGGGGTAATCAATCAAAACAGCAAACAGCTGGGACCCCTCTCCCCCACCCCCCTACCCACTTCCCACCCCCCCACCCCACCCTCCTGAACATTAGCAAGTGGGAGGAATAATTAATGGTTTAAAAAGCAAGCACAGAAGCTAAATCAGCCCTTTTCTTTTCCCCTTTTTCTCCCTTTTCTGCCTGGATCACCCTGCAAGTATACCTGGAACCCATAATGTGCTATTTTCTCCCATTTCTATTCTCTTTTCTCTTTCCTTAATATACTACTAGCCTAACTAAACCAGCATGTTTTTAAAGTTTTCTATGTAACATAGACAGGAACCTAGAGAAAATCCAGCAAGAGTATTATATATTGCTTATGAGTTACCTCCTAAAAGCCTCCTTGTTGCGCAAATGTGGCCTCTAAGCCAAACTCAGCATATAAATGCATTACCTTCCCCCCAGCATGCAGCATGATACCTGGAGTTGAGCCTCTCTGGCACAGAGGGATTATTACCAAGCACCACCTAGCAATGCATTTGGAAAAAGACCTTAACTAAAAGGGGGAAATATTAAATACAAATGAGTTTTTATGGCTAAGAGATTTCAAAGTGAGTTGGAAGGTCATTCCAGAGGTTATGCTTATGCACATCTTAGAAGGATCTCACTGACTGCCGCAGTAAACAGTGCCTAAAGCAGGCAGGCTTTGGAGACATCTGGATGCTATAGGCAGGGCAGACAATCCCAGGAATTCAACACCCTGTCAGTGGGCCTTACCTTGGAATATATGATAACCTATCCCCCCAATATATCTGAGTTGAACTCATAATTTTCCTATACATGGTTATGTCCCTTTTATTTGAACCTATAATTAGCACTATACCTGTTAAATATGTGTCGCAGAGACTTAAAATCTCGCTGTTCATATGTCAGTTGAGCCCTGAATCTCAGCAGAGTTGCAGCCAACACCTAGCCTCCAATTAATCAGGCTCACCCAAGACAACTAACAAAAGGATGATGATGGACAACACTTGTATTAGTCAGCCAAAGGAGTGCTGATCCAAAGTACCAGATATCTCTGACTTTTATAAAGTGTATTTATTTGGGGTAGAAGCTTACAGTCACAAGGCCAGCCATAAAGCATGAGTTACTTCCCTCACCAAAGTCTGTTGCCACATTTTGGAGCAAGATGGCTGCTGGTCTCTGCAAGGGTTCAGCCTTCCTCTTCCTCCTAAGACTCTGTGGTCCCAGCTCCTTCAAGCTTTGTTTCTCTCCCTGGGGCTCAATTCTTTCTGGTCTCAGCTACTCTGGTCTCTCCACAAGGCCAGCTGTAGACTATCAGGCAAACGGCTCATCTCTCTTCCCAGGGTTTCTGCCTTGTCTAATGAAGATTTCTCTCCTTCCTCACGTTATCTGTTTCTCTTGTGTGTTTACTTCCTGGGGTTCCAGCATACAAAACTCTCAACTCTGTCCTTTGCCAAGTCTTCTCTCTGTGAATCCCCACCCACCAAGGGACAGGGACTCAATGCCCTACTAACATGGCCCAATCAAAGCCCTAATTATAATTTAATCAAGTAAAAGTGAAACCTCAGACAGACAAGTTTACAAACATAATCCATATCTATTTCTGGAATTCATAAAAAATATCAAACTGCTATATGCCACCCTTTGAATTCCAAAACAGCATTACAATATTCAAAAAATCTTAAATCTGTAGCAACACTAAGTACAAAATCACATCTCAATCAGTTTAAAGAAACACAGTTTGTCTTGGGGCAAAGTCCCATCTGGCTGTAGACCTCTGAAACTTATAAAACCATTTATCTGCTTCCAATACACAAATGGACAAAGGATAAACATTTTCATTACAATGAGGAGAAATTGGGAGGGAAACATGAGCCATGGGTCCCCTACAGTTCCATAAACCTGCAGGGCATACTTCATTAGATGTCAAAGTTTGAGAATCATTCTTAAGATGATGGTTTCTTCTCCCTGGGAGCACATGGGGACCCACCCTTTCCACAGGCTTGCCCAATGGCCATTTTCTTGGTTCCATCCTCATCGAGCATCTGGGTATTGACCAAGTTCTAGACCTCACCCTCCAAAAGCATTGGCGAGATGGCCACACTTTACCCAATCTTTGGGTTGGAGTCTTAAACCCCCTAGTACAGTGAAGTAAAGACAACATCCTCCTTAACCTTTGGCATATAGGCCCAACCCTCTCAGAGCAACAAGTTGGTGACCTGACCTTCCGTAATCCATGAGGGACGGGCCCACCCCTCTCAGACCTATGGCATATTGACCGCAACCTCCCTAATCCCTGGGGAATGTACTCCACCCTTTCTGTAACCTGGGGCAGCAAAACTCTACCTAAACATCAGGCAGGAACATTCACCCTTTCAACTGCCAGGGCAAACTCACCCTCTCTGTACACATGAGTGGGGTTCCTCTCTTGGCCCAAAGAATTAATTCCAGATCTCAGTTTCCATGGTTTTCCTCTTGAAGTCATTTCCCCTTCAATCTCTCCCTTCCACATACTTTTTAGTCCAAGCTGACAGTAGTTTTGTTCATACAGCTGTCTCAAAAAGCTTGTTGGTTTGGCATGCAAGAAGCAGGGGTCCAAGTCATTAGTAAGACTTTCCACAAGTCTTTCCTAGATAACTGTAATTTCAATCCTGATTTACAAGTTCCAAGTTTAGTTAAATCCTCAAATGGGACTCTATCGTCTGGGAGCTTGATTTTCAGAGGCTTGGAATTTATGGAATCAGTTTCTGTTTACTTTGTGCCCAAGAGTTCAATCCTCAGCTTATCTCTCTCATCTAGCATTTTGCTGTAAGTTGCAAGGAGAAGCCAAGCTGCATTCTCCGACTTTACTTCGGAAAGTTCTTCTGCTAAATGTTCAGGTTTGCCATTTTCAAATTCTGCCTTCCATATAACATCAGAAGTTAATCTTGCTAAGTTCTCTGTAACTTTAAAACACAGATTCCTTTCCTCCAGTTTCCAATAATAGTTCCATCATTTACTTCTAAGGCCTCACAAAAAGTCTCTTTAGTCCATATGCCTCTCAACAGTCTCTTCAAAGCAATTCAGGCTTTTTCCATCAAGCATCTCACAATTCCTCCAAAAAATACTCCTTATCCATTTATAAAACCATTCCTGCATTTTGGTAATTGCAAAAGCACTACCCCACTCTTGGTACCAAATTCTGTATCAGCCAGTAGGAGGGATTCTGATTCCAAAGAACCAGAAATCTGTTGGCTTTTATAAAGGGTATTTATTTGGGGTAGAAGCTTACAGTTACCAGGCCAGCCATAAAGCATAAGTTACTTCCCTCATCAAAATCTGTTGCCACATGTTGGAGCAAGATGGCTGCTGGTTTCTGTGAGGGTTCAGCCTCCCTCTTCCTCCTACGGCTCCATGGTTCCAGCTCCTTCAAGTTTTGTCTCTCTCCCTGGGGTTTGATTCTTTCCGGGATCAGATGCTTGAGTCTCTCCACAAGGCCAGCTGTAGGCTATCAGGCGAATGGCTCATCTCTCTTCCTGGGGCCTCTGCTGTGTCTAATGAAGCCTTCTCTCCTTCCTCATGTATCTGCTTCTCCTATGTGTTTACTTCCCAGAGTTTCAGCATACAAAACTCTCAACTCTGTCATTTACCATGTCTTTTCTCTCTGAGTCCCCATCCACCAAGAGGCAGGAACTCAACACCTTACTGATGTGGCCCAATCAAAGCCCTAATCATAATTTAATCAAGTAAAAGTGAAATCTCAGGCAGACCAGTTTACAAACGTAGTCCAATATCTAGTTTGGAACTCATAAACAGTATCAAACTGCTACAGCGCCATGCCAAAAAAACTGAGTTTCTACAACTGGAAGCAAGACAGCTCCACCCATCTGCCCCAAGGAATTGAAGCCACCTCTCAAATGGAAGCAGAGTGAGCATCATCATCCCAAAATCCTCAAGATTGAGGAATGAAAAAACATAAGAGGAGATTGCAACTATGAACTAAAGTAGGCTTATTATTGTTATAGCAATGGAAGAAGTTATAACACTGATATAAAGGCAATGGTAACCAGCAGCTCTGAGGGGAGGGAGAGGGAGGAATAGGTATGTAACATGGGGTATTTTGGGGACATTGGAATTGTTCTACATGGCATTGCAATGATGGATACAAGACATTATACATTGTATGCTGCAAAGTGTAAACCATAATGTAAACTATAGACCATGTTTAGTAGCATTACTTCAAAATGTGTTCATCAAGTGTAACAAATGGACCATATTTATGAAAGATGTTGTTAATGGAGAAAAGTGTGGGAGGGAGGGGGGTGAGGTATATGGAAATCCCCTATACTTTCAATTTAACATTTATATAATCTAAAGCTTCTTTAAAAATAATAATAATTTTAAAAAGATATCATTACAGAAGAAAATGCATATCCTTTCATTCTCATAAGAACATAATCTTTCTTTTCCCCTCTTTTAAAATTTCCTCTTACTGAAACTAGAATGTTTATTGTGCTTGCGTATATCTTGTCTTTTAATGCCTGGGAAGACAATGAGAGCAAAATGCCTTAAAAATCAGCTGCTTCTCAAGATGTAGAAGAAAACAACTCTATCACTTGAACGTTACATTAAAAAGAAAATTTAAAGGGTGAGACCTGATTCTTTCTCTTGCCTAACTGAAACTATTTGGATATGGACTCAGTTGAATTTTCTTAGTTAGGAAATGGATTTATAGAGTTAACACTCTATGTGTGCCTACCTCATTCTCTCACCCCTTCATGATAATATGTTTAGCACCTAAGAATTCCCTGCAAGGAAACCAAACTCAGAGAAGCAGTCTCTTCACAATTCCACGTACACCTTAAATTTCCTGTTTCCCTTCTTTTTAACTTGCCCAAGACCAATCCTACTTGGCTCTTCGCATACTCTCTGTCTCCTGCAGCTAGATTTGCCCACAAATAAAGCACAACTTCTTGTTCTTAACAAGAAGTTGATATTTAACCCCATTTAAAACACTATATATGTTCACATAGGGAAAAATGTCTAAAATGATAGACATTCTTGAGTAGTGGAATTATGAATGAATTTTATACTTTTTCTTATTTTTGTAAAATATATACAAGTATGTCTCAATTTATAATTAGAAAAATTAGTGTTTTTGTAACTATAAAGTAATTTCCTATTTTAAAATGGATCATATTGTCTCCTTGATCACTTTAGAAAGTACAATTTATATTGTTACTTTTTGCCATTTACTCATTATTATTATTATTATTTTTTTTTACAAATAAACACTCCCCCTTTCCACCTCCCCATTCCCCACCCACCCCTGGTAAACTTTAATCTGCTATCTCTGCAAATTTGCTATTTCAAGTCATCTCTTATAAGTGATAACATACAATTTTTGTCCTTATGTGCCATGCTTATTTCACTAAACACAATGTTTTGAAGGTTCTTCCATGTTGCAGCATGTCTCATAACTTCATTTTTTCTTATGACCAAAAAATGTCCCACTGTGTGTTTGTAACACATTTTCTTTATTCATTTGTTGATGCATGTTGGAGTTGTTTCCAGTTTTTTACTACTGTGCATAATGCTGCTATAAACACTGATGAGTATCTGTTTTCACACTCTTTAGATATATACCTAGAAGTAGGATTTCCATGTCAAATGATAATTCTACATTTAGCTTTTTGAGGAACTGCCATATTCATTTAGACAATGACTACACCAGCTATAATGCACTGGAGTTCCAGTTTCTCCGTATCTCTTCCAACACTTGTTATTTTCCATTTTTTAATAATAGTCATCCTTGCAGATATGAAGTCGTACCTTGCTGTGGTTTTAATTTGCATTTCTCCAATGACTAATCATGTTGAGCACCTTTTCATGTGTTTATTGGCCATTTGTATATCTTCTTTGGAGAAATGTCTATTCAAGTTCTTACCCATGTTTAATTAAGTTGTTTGTCTTTGTGTTGTTGAATTGTAGGAGTTCTTTATATATTCTGGTAACAAGCCCTTAGCTGCTATATGGTTTGAAACTATTTTCTCCCATTCTGAGGTTGTCTTTTTCACTTTCTTGATAATTCCTTCAATGTACGAAAGTATTCAATTTAGATGAAATCAAATTTATTTATTGTTTCTTTCATTGCTCATGCTTTTGGTGTCATATCTAAGAATCCATTGCCAAATACTTGGTCATAAAGATTTGCCATTATGTTATTTTCCAAGAGTTTTATAGTATTAGCTCTTTTATGTAGGACCCTGATCCATTTTGAGTTGATTTTTGTATATGGTATGAAGTAGGGGTCTAACTTCATTCTTCTGCATGTGGATATCTACGTTTCCCACCACCATATGTTGAAGAGACTATCCTTTCCCCACTGCATGTACTTAGTACCGTTATCAAAAAACAATTGACCATAGGGAATCTTGGGAAGATGGTGGATTAGAGAGACACAAGACTCACTTCTCTCCCAGAAAAATAGCTAGAAGACAGGCAGAAATGGCCTAAAAACAATGTTCTTGGGTTTAGGACACCAGGGGAAGGCTGGACACCACCCAGAAGAGCGAAAGGCACATGAAAAGAATATTTATGGCAAAACTGTGTGTTAAAGCTGCAGCTTCCAGCACCCTTCCCCCCATCCTCTGAGCAGATAGCTTTGAATTCTCTGGCCTCACCAGCCATTGGCTACAGACAAAGGTGGCTACAGGGACCCACCTCCTCAGGAGAGGGTAGAGAGCAGGATGCAGACTAAGGCTTATTCTGGTTTTGGCAAAGAAATTTGCTCTGCTGTGTCCCATGACCCCTTGCAGGCTGGGGGGTGGGGAAGGCACACCATTTTTACCCTAGGAGACAGCATAGGACTAAAAAGATTCGACCCCCTCAATAACCCTCCCTACTGACCGGGACTGGTTGCTGAGAACACAGAGGAGAGTGGACTTATTTCCTTCCCAGAAAAAGGGAAGGGCTGCTGGCAAAGGTTGAACAACAGCCTCTAAGAAAGTTTGATCTGCAAGGCTCTGAATAGCCTTGAGGCAGGATCCTCTGTCACATGTTGTGGTTGGTATTGCAGCAAATGCACTGGTACCAAGGTTTCAGCTGAAGGGCTGCCAAAGAGTAATATTTGCTGGTAAACCAAGGAAGTGCACGTGAGGAAAATTTAAAAGTAAAAGAGGTTTTTTTCCCAGCCTTTACAGCCTCCCTTCCCAAGGCCCTAAGAAGCGGGTCTGCAACTCATTACAGGGTCCATGGCCCCAAACTGAGCAACTAACAGGGACAATCCTAAAGACCTAGAACAAAGAATCAAAGAATGGCAGTAACACCCAGCCTCCTGCCACTAAATCCCTACACAAGAGAGAGAAATTGAGCATCAGAGAAACCCAGCATCATAATCAGATGCCTAGACATCAGCAAAAAATTACCAAGACATACTAAGAAAGTGGAAGATATGGATGAAGCAAAGGAATATATCAAAGTCCATTATGAGATACAAGATTTGAGACAACTAATCAATGAGGGTCATACAAATCTCCTAAATCAAATCAATGAGTTGAAAGACAATGTAGTTAAAGATATAAAGGACATCAAGAAAACACCAGGAAAGCACAAGGAAGGATTTGAAAGCCTGAACAGAAAAATAACAGAGCTTATGGGGAATGAAATACACAATAGGTGAGATCAAAAACACATTAGAGACATACACCAGAAGACTTGAAATGACAGAAGAAAGAATAAGTGATGCAGAAAACAGAACCGCTAAAATTAAAGAGAGAGCAAAGAATACAGGCTAACAGAATGGATGAAAAACCATGAGCCATCCATATGCTGCCTGTAAGAGGGTCACCTTAGAACCAGGGAAAGAAATTGGCTGTAAGTAAAAGGTTGGAAAAAGATATTCCACGCAAACAGTGATCAAAAAAGAGCAGGGGTAGATATACTAATATCAGACAAAACAGACTTTAAATGCAAAAAAAAGTTAAAAGATATATAGAAGACTATTTTTATTAATAAAAGGAACAATCCAACAGGAAGAATAACAGTCATAACTAACATAATAACCTAACCAGGGTGCACCAAAATATATGAGGCAAACTCTGACAAAACTGAAGGGAGAAATAGACATCTCTTACAATAAAAGCTGGAGACTTCAACACACCACTCATATCATTAGATAGAACAACTAGACATAAGATTAACAAGGAAACAGAGAACTTGAACAATGTGATAAACAAGCTAGACCTAACAGACAAATACAGATGATGCTTCCTAAATCAGCATGTTATACATTCTTCTCAAATGTTCACGGATCTTTCTCAAGGATAGACCACATGTTGGGTCATCATTGGTCCCAACAAAGAAAAAAGTTCAGGACCAGATGGCTTCACAGGTAAATTCTACCAAGCATTTCAAGAAGAATTAACACCAATCCTGCTTAAACTCTATCAAAAAATTGAAGAGGAGGGAAAATTACATAATACATTTTATGAAGCCAACATCACCCATAGCAAAGACAGATAAAGATAGTATAAGAAAAGAAAATTACAGACCAATCACTCTACTGAACACAGATGCAAAAATTCTCAACAAATTACTTGCAAATAGAATACAATTGCATATCAAATGAATTATACACCATGACCAAGTGAGATTTATTCCAGATATGAAAGGGTAGTTCAACATAAGAAAACCAATTAACATAATATATCACATTAACAAATTGAAGGAAAAAACCATATGTTCATCTCAATGGATGCAGTAAGGGCGTTTGAAAAAAATTCAACATCTTTTCTTGATTTAAAAAAACACTTCAAAAGATAGGAATAAAAGGAAAGTTTCTCAATATGATAAAAAGCACACAAGAAAAACTCACAGCAAACATCAACTCAATGGGGAAAGGTAGAAACCTTTCTCTCTAAGATTGGGAACAAGACAAGGATGCCCACTGACACCACAGTTTTTCAACATTGTGCTAGAATTTCTAGCACAAGTAGACAAGAGAAAATAAATAAATAAAAGGCATACAAATAGGAAAAGAGGAAGTAAAACTCTCACAGTTCTGAGATGACATGATGGTAATTTAGAAAATTCTGAAATGTCTACAACGAAACTACTTGAGCTAATAAATGAGTTTAGCAAAGTGGCAGGATACAAGATCAACAGGCAAAAATCAGTAATGTTTCTGTACACTAGTATTAAACAATCTGAGGAGGAAATCAGGAAAAAAAGTCTATTTACAAAAAAGTCTCAAATACACAGGAATCAATTTAACCAAAGAAGCACAGGAACTATATTCAGAAAATTACAAAATCATGCTAAAATAAATCAAAGACCTAAACAAATGGAAAGACATTCTGTGTTCATGGGTTGGAAGACTAAATATCATGAAGATGTCAATCCTACCCATACTGATTAATAGAGTCGATGCAATACCAGTCAAAATTCCAACAGCCTTCTTTACAGAAATAGAAAAGGTACCAAATAGTCAAAAGCAACCTGAAAAACAAAAGAGCAATGTGGGAAAACTTTCACTGCCTGACCTTGCAACATATTACAAAGCTACAGCATCAAAGCAGCATGGTATTAACATAAAGGCAGGCACATTGTTCAGTGGGATAGAATTAAGAATCCAGAAATAAACCTTTGCCTCTGCAGCCAACTGGTTTTTGACAAACCTACCAAGTCCACATTACTGGACAAAACAGTCTCTTCAACAAATGGTGTTGGGAGAACTGGATATCCATAACCAAAAGAATGAATGAGGACCCCTATCTCACTCCCTATAAAAGAATCAACTCAAAATGGATAAAGACCAAAATATAAAAGCCAGGACCACAGAACTACTAAAAGAAATTGTAGGAAAACGTCTTCAAGATCTTGTGGTAGGTTTTTCTTTCAGGAAAATGGCATTGAAGAAGGTAGGCAGAGACCAACTTTCTCACAAAAAAGAACAGAGAAAGGGCAAAAACCTATCTGAAGGAGCTGCTTTGGAGATATATAGAATGGGAAAGTGCTACGCATCATCCAGGAGGGAACTAGAAATTTAAAGAAGCCAAAGGAACCATGAATTACTCACCCCTGTGGCTGGAAACAACACATATATCTGACCCCCAAGGCAAATAGCCTTGGTAAAGCCCCTGACTCACTGTAACCAACTGAGTGGGAAGGAGTGTTCCCTGAGAGGGTGAGAGGTCTGGTGGAGGGTGGAGAGTGGTTTCTTTTTGATGAGTTTGGCCAGCTGAGCCCCCTTTGAATCTCGGAGGGGACCCAGAATGGCACTGAGGTGGCCACGGGGAGAGGTGAGGAAGAATCTGATCAGGCAGGCTATCACACCCAGCCAACCAGGGAGAAAGAGGAAATAAGTCGAGACAGTGTGGAGGCAGGTGAGTAATCAGCCCGGCTTGGCAAACTGTTAGAAGCCTAAGTCGCCCAATAGAACACAGGCAGGAAGACTCAGATAAGCTTTCAGAAGCCTACTTAAGCTGTGGAGCCAGTGTAGCTCAGTGGAGGAATTCCTGCATATACGAGGTCCCTCATTAAAATCCCAGGTCTCCTTAGAGAAGTAATCCAGAGAATGATCTACTGGGTTATCAGGTACCCAGCTGGTACCTTATGATAGGGAACATATAAATTTTTTTTTGTTTTTTTGCATCTATTATTTTTTATCAGTTCCTTTAATATTGGTTCTTTTTTAAAAATTTTCTTATGTTTTTTTCTTTTCCTTTTTTTTTTTTCTTTAATTTATTCATTAAAACCTGGTATATCACCTGCGGAGGGCAGGCTAAAAGGTGATTGATTGATGAGCACCGGCACCCTGAGAAGTTCTTTAGGGGCTTAAGAAGGAAGGCTCTTTTTCCTGGGTTGTTTGTTTTTGGGTTTTTTTGTTTATTTGTTTTGTTGTTGTTGTTTTGTTTCTTGTTTGTTGTCTTATCCCTTTCTTTGTTGCCTTTTTTTTCTTATACTTATTTTTTCTACCTACTTTATTTCTTTTCTTTCCTTCATTTTTCTATCTTCTGTTTTCTTTTGTTTTTCTTGCATTCCACTTCATTTTGTTTGGCCTTTGACATTTTTTGCTCTTTTTCCTTTGTTTTCTTTTTCTCCTTTCCTCTCTTCTCATTATTCAAGCCTTTTAATTCATTGTATTTTTTCTCTATTTTCCCTTGTTTCATTTTTTCTGTTCTCTTTTATTCTTATTCCTTTGTAGTTTTTTTTTTATTTTTTGTTCATATTACTTATTTTCTTAAGTCTTGTAGAGTTCTTCTTCTACCTTTTAAAAATTCTTATTACTATATTCTTTTTCTCTTCTTATCTCTTTCCTTTTCTCTAGTCTTAATATTTTTTCAAGGCAACACAAACAACTTCAAGGATATAGAATAAGACCAAATGTCAAAAAGGAACCTTACCACACACACACACACACACACAAAATAAAACTATATATTAAAGAGAAGCTAACAAACCAATAAGCCCGTCAAGATAAACAGAATCCTAGACACCAAGAAAAAATTACAAGCCATACTAATAAACAGAAAGACATACCCCAGTCTAATGAGTAAATTAAAAAACAGGAGAACAACTAATGTGAAACAACTAATCAGGAATGTCTAAACAAATATCATGAATCAACTTAATGAAGCGATGGAAGAGATAAAGGATATTAAGAAGACACTGGGAGAACATACTGAAAAAACTGTAAACATACATAAAAAGACAATGGATATGATGGTGATGAATGGCACAGTGCAAGAAATCAAAAATACACTAGAAGCATATAACAGAAAATTTGAACAGGCAGAGGAAAGAATTGGTGATGTTGAAGACAGTACATCTGAAATCATACAGATAGTAGAACAGATAGCAAAAGAAAAGAGATCCATCACATACAAGGAAAGCTCGATAAGATTAAGTGCTGATTTATCATTTGAAACTATGGAGGTAAGATGGCAGTGTTAGGCATAGTTAAGGTGCTAAAAGAAAAAACTTGCAGCCAAGAATTCTCTATCCAGCAAAGCTGGCATTCAAAAATGAGGGTGGTTCAAAATATTCACAGATAAACATAAATTAAGAGAGTTTGTCAACAAGAAACATGCCCTTCACGAAATACTAAAGGGAGTCCTGCAGGTTGAAAGGAAAAAACAGAAGAAGAAGGATGGAGGAGAGTGAAGGAAAGAAGATTATTGGTAAGAATGACTAAAAACATAAAAAGAGAAATAAAAACAATGTATGACATACATAAACCTAAAGAAAATATCACTAATGTAAGTAATTCCTTGACAATAATAAGATTGGATGTTAATGGATTAAATTCTCCAATCAAGAGATACAGAATGGCAGAATGGATAAGGAAATGTGACCCATCAATATGCTGTCTGCACGAAACTCACCTTAGATCCAGAGATACAAAGCGGTTGAAAGTGAAAGGTTGGAAAACAATTTTACATGCAAACAATAACCAAAAAACGGGCAGGAGTAGATACACTAATATCAGAAAAAAATATGCTATAAATGCAAAACTATTGTAAGAGACAAAGAAGGACACTATATATTAATAAAAGTGGTAATCTATCAAGGAGAAAGAACAATCATAAACATTTATGCCCCTAACCAGGGCACCTCAAAATACATGAGGCAAACACTGGAAAAACTAAGTGGAGAAATAGATGACTCTACAATTACAATGGGGGGTTTTAATACACCATTATCACCATTAGACAGAACATCTCGACAGAGGATCAATAAAGTCATTGAATAATATATTAGAGGATCTAGAACTAATAGACATATACAGAACATTACACCCAAATACAATAGGATATACATTTTTCGTGAGCACACCTGGATCGTTCTCCACATGCTAGGCCATAGAACACCTCTCAACGAATTCAGAAAGACTGAAATTAATCAAAGTAATTTCTCTGACCACAATGTAATGAAGCTGGAAATCAGTAAGGGGCAGAGAACCAGATTAGGCACAAAGATATGGAAGCTAACCAACATTCTCTTAGACAAGGATGAAATTGCAAAAGAAATCAGTAACTACCTTGAAACAAATGTATCAAAACCTATGGGATGCAGCAAAAGCAGTGCTAAGAGGGAAATGTATAGCCATAAATTCCTATATTTAAAAAGAAGAAAGAGCTAAAATCAAAGACCTAACTGCACACCTGGAGGAATTAGAAAAAGAACAACAAACTACTCCCAAAGCTAGTAGAAAGAAGAAAATAACAAAGATTAGAGAAGAACTAAATGAAATTCAAAATAAGAAAGGACTAGAAAAATTTAACAAAACCAACATCTGGTTCTTTGAGAACATTAATAAAATTGACAAACCCTTAGCTAGATTAACAAAGAAAAAAAGAGAGAAGACGCAAATACATAAAGTAAGAAATGAGGAAGGGGATAATTTAGATAAAGTGGACAATTCCTAGAAACACACAAGCAGCCTACATTGACAAAAAAAAAAGAAACTGAGGAACTCAACAGACCAATCACACATAACGAGACTGAATTAGTCATCAATAATCCTCCAAACTAAGAAAAGCCCAGGACCAGATGGCTTCACAGGTGGATTTTACCAAACATTCCAGAAAGAAATAAAACCAATCCTGGTTAAACTCTTCCAAAAAATAGAAGTGAAGAGAACTGTGCCTAACTCATTCTATGATGCCAACATCACCCTAATACCAAAGCCACACAAAGACGCCATAAGAAAGGAGAACTATAGACCAATCTTTCTAATGAACCTGGATGCTAAAATCCTCAACAAAATACATGCTAATAGTATTCAACAACACATCAAACAAATTATACACTATGACCAAGTGGGTTTCATCCCTGGTATGCAAGGGTGGTTCAACATAAGAAAATCAATCACTGTAATATACCACATTAAGAGATCAAAAGGAAAAAATCACCTTCTCTAATGATGCAGAAAAAGCATTCGACAAAATATAGCACCCTTTCCTGATAAAAAACACTTCAAAAGATAAGAATAGAAGGAAATTTCCTCAACATGATAAAGGGTATATAAGAAAAAAACACAGCTAACATCATATTCAATGGTGAAATGCTAAAAGCTTTCCCTCTAAGATCTGGAACAAGACAAGGATGCCCGCTGTCACTGTTCTTATTTAACATTGTGTTAGAAGTACTTGCTCCAGCACTTAGGCAAGAAAAAGAAATAAAAGGAATCCAAATTGGAAAAAAAGAAGTAAAAACTTCACTATTTGCAGATGACATGATCCTATACATAGAAAGCCCTGAGAAATCTACAACAAAGCTTCTAGAGCTTATAAATGAGTTCAGTAAAGTAGCAGTATATAAGATCAATGAGCAAAAATCAGTAGCAATTCTGTATTCCAATAATGAGCAATCTAGGAGGAAATCAAGAAAAAACTCCATTTACAATAGCAACTAAAAGAATAAAATACCTAGGAATAAACTTAACTAAAGATGTAAAGGACTTGCACACAGAAAACTAGACAACATTATTATAGGAAATCAAGGAAGACCTAAATAAATAGAATATATTCCCTGTTCATAGATAGGAAGATTAAACATCATTAAGATATATATCTTACTGAAATTGATTTACAGATTTAATGCAATCTCAATAAAAATTTATACCACTGCACTTTTTACAGAATTGGAAAAGCTAACTATGAAGTTTATTTGGAAGGGTAAGGGACCCTGAATAGCCAAAGACACATTGAAAAAGAAAAAGAAAATTGGAGGAATCATGCTACCTGACTATAAAACATACTATAAAGCAACAGTGGTCAAAACTGCATGGTCTTGGCACAAGGATAGACATTGACCAATGGAACCAAACTGAGAGTTCTGATATAGGTTGCATATACAGTCAACTGATATTCGACAAGACCACCAAGCCCACTCAACTGGAAAAGAATGGCTTCTTCAACAAATGGTGCTTGGAGAACTAGATATCCATATCGAAAAGAATTTGAGAGGAACACCATTTCACACCTTATACAAAAATAAACTGAAGATGAATCAAAGATCTAAATATAAGAGACAAGACCATAAATCTCCTGGAAGATAATGTAGGTAAGCACCTACAAGATCTTGTAGCAGGAAATGGTTTCATAAACTTTATACCTACAGCATGAGCAATGAAAGAAAAAATAGATAAATGGGACCTCCTCAAAATTAAAAACTTTTGCACTTCAAAGGAGTTTATCAAGAAAGTGAAAAGGCAGCCTACTCAATGGGTGAAAATATTTGGTAACCATCTATCCAATAGGGGCCTAATATCCTGCATATATAAAGAAATCCTACATATGGAAAATAAAAAGACAAAAAATCCATTTAAAAAATGGGCAAGGGATTTGAATAGACACTTCTCCAAAGAAGAAATACAAATGGCTAAAAAGCACATGAAAAGATGCCCAACATCACTAGCTATTAGGGAAATGCAAATCAAAACTACTGAGATATCATCTTACACCCACTAGACTGGCAGTTATTAAAAAAACAGAGAACTACAAGTTTTGGAGAGGATGTGGAGGAAAGGGAACACTTATCTACTGCTGATGGGAAGGTAGAATGGTGCAGCCACTGTGGAGGACAATTTGGCGGTTCCTCAGGAAGCTAACTATAGAATTGCCATATGATCCAGCAATCCCACTGCTGGGTATATATCCAGAAGAATTGAAAGCAGGAACACGAACAGATATATGCACACCAAAGTTCATAGCGGCATTATTCACTATTGCCAAAAGTTGGAAGCAACCCAAATGTCTATCAACAGATGAATGGATAAGCAAATTATGGTATATACATACAATGGAATATTACTCAGCTGTAAGAAGGAATGCAGTATTAACACACAGAATAACATGGATGAATCTTGAAGACCTTATGTTGAGTGAAGTAATCCAGGCACTGAAGGACATATATTACATTACCTCACTGATATGAATTAATCAAATTGAGCAGACTCACAGAGCTAGAGTCTGCAAGATAGGTTTCCAAGAGACAGAAAGGGAGTAGTAGGTTGTGAGCCAATGCCCACATGGGCAAAATCTATGGTAAGGTGGAAGAGTGTAGTTTTGCAGTGGATGGGTGTGACAGTGGTGCAGTGATGAGGGGGGTAGAGTGGGGGATTTCGGTTGGACTATCCATGGAACTTGGGGGGCAGTCAGGGGAAGAATCAAGTAAACTCTGGGGATTTGCAGGTCTCTGGTTTAAACTACAATGTTGGAAATGTTCTTTTGGCAAACATGTCGGAAGGATTACTGGGTTAGGGTGTTGGATGTGGGGTGGTGGGTGGGCACACAGGACAGGGTGCACCTGTGGCAGGTTTCTATGGAATATGTAAGTGTTCATCTTGTCATAGAGTGTTATATCAGTGGATGGAGACCCACACAATAAACAAGAAAATATTAAACTCCCATTCTGGAGAGTTGTGCTATGTTCTGAAATAGAGGGGCAAGAGTCTCTCAAGAACACAGGCAATGCCTAATAAATGAAAACAGACCAATATGTCAAGCCCTCAATATTATTACAAGTAACTATGAATCTCATTCTTCAAAAAGAGCAACTTAGTGGTTACCATAGGTCCTGAGGGAAGGGGAAGGGAAGAATAGAATAGATGGAACATAGGGCATTTTTAGGGCATTAGAATTGTCCTGCATGACATTGTAATGTCAGATACAGGTCATTATATATTTTGTCATAACTTACAAAATTGTGCAGGACAGAGTGTACACTATAATGTAAACTATAATCCATGCTTAGTGACAATGCTCCAATATATGTTCATTAATTATAACAAATGTACCACACTGATGAAGGATACTGTTAATGTGGGAAAGAATGGGAAGGGGAGGGAGTGAGGCATATGGGAATCCCCTATATTTTTTATGTAACATTTATGCAATCGAAAGTTTCTTTAAAAAAAAATAAATTAAATAAAAGAAAAGAAGGGAAAAGGTAAATTATGTAAAAAAAAACAAAAAACAAAAAACACCATTGTAATGATTTTGTAGCAAAAGCAAAGTTTGTACTATATTAATGCTAAAGGTAAAAAAAAGAATCTGAATTTTGGTTTTGTGAGATACGAATATGATTAAGCATTTTTTCCTTCATATTTTTCATTAATGAAAATGTCATTTAACTAATCTGTGTTCATTTGTGTATCTTTCTGAACAGTAGAGGAATAAATGAGTTAGTAGTTGGTGTTAGATGAGATAAAAGTGCCTGGAAAGGACTTTTTAGGAGAATGTTTCCATAACTTCTTGAGCTGCATTTTTCTGTTATTTTTTTGAATTTGAAATAAAGTTATTAAAAATAGTACAATTATAATAATATTTTTTCATCAATTGTAACAAAGGCACCACACTAACGCAAAATGTTAAAAATGGGGGTAGATAAATGGGAAGATTTTCTGCATGATCTTTCTGGAAATCTACAACCTTTCTAATAAAAAAATGTTTAAGGAAAAAAAAAGATCTTGTGGTAGGTGGTGGTTTCTTGGATCTTACACCCAAAGCATGAGCAACAAAAGAAAAACGGACCTCCTCAAAATTAAACACTTTTGCAACTCAAAGGACTTTGTCAAAAGGGTGAAGGGGTAGCTGACTCAATGGTAGAAAATATTTGGAAATCACATATCCAATAAGGGTTTAATATCCATTATATATAAAGAGATGTTACAACTCAACAATAAAAAGACAAACGACCTGATTAAAAAATGAGCAAAAGACTTGAATAGACATTTGTCCAAAGAAGAAACATAAATGGTTAAAAAAAAATATATATATATATATATAAATTGTTCAACATCACTAAGGATTAGAGAAATGCAAAATCAAAGCTACAATGAGATATCATTTCACACTTATTAGAATGGCCACTATTAAAAAGACAGAAACCTACAAGTGTCAGAGAGGTTGTAGAGAAATAGGAAGGTTTATTCATTGTTGGTGGGGATGTAGAATGGTACAGCCACTGTGGAGGATTGTTTGGCAATTCCTAGGGAAGCTGAATATAGATTTGCCAAGGGACCCAGCAATACCCCTACCCAGAAGAACTGAGAGCAGTGACACGAACAGTCACCTGGACACTGATGTTCAGAGCAGCATTGTTCACAATTGTCAAAAGATGGAAACAACTCAGGTTTCCTCAGCTGATGAATAGATAAACAAATTGTGGTGATACCCACTATCGAATACTATGCAGCTCTAAGAAGAAATTAAGCGGTGAAGCATGGATGTTCCTAGAGGATGTTACGTTGAGTGAAGCAAGCCAGACACAAAAGTACAAATACTGTATGATTGAGCTATTATGAACTAAATATGTTGTGTAACTCACAGAGTTAATAACTAGAATATAGGTCACCAGAAAAAAGAATGATGGTAGAGAATGGAAAGCTGATGGTTCATCAGTGCAGCATTGGAAAAAAAAGGTTGTTTGTAATTTGGAAATGAAGAGAAATGGTGAAAGCACATTATAGTATTAGTTACCAGCTGAGCTATTACATGAGTATGACTAATTGAAAGGGAATGTGTAATACATATTTATTGGGGGACTCTTCGACTAAAGAGTCTTGGACATGTATTTTTGCAGCTTGGCTTGCAGGGCTTTTCTTTTTTTTTTTTTTTTTTAATATGTTTTTTATTGCAGAAGTAGTGAACTTACAAAACAATCGTGAACATGTGTAGAATTCTCTTACAACACCTCTTCACCAACACACCACATTGTTGTGGAACAGATATGTTACTATTACCATTAACTGTTTTTTGTTTGTTTGTTTGTTTGTTTGTGAATCAAACAATATTTTACACAATATATTTGGTTCATAGTAATGCATTCATACAGTATTTGTCCTTTTGTGTCTGGCTTGCTTCACTCAACATAAAGTCCTCCAGGTTCATCCATGTTGCCATATGCTTTATGACTGCATAATATTCCATCGTGTGAATAGACCACAGTTTGTTTATCCATTCATCTGTTGATGGACACCTGGGTTGTTTCCAACTTTTGGCAATCATGAATAATGTGGCTATGAACATCGGTGTGCAGATGTCTGTTCGTGTTACTGCTCTCAGTTCTTCTGGGTATTGCAGGGTCATATGGCAAGTCTATATTCAACTTCTTTAGGAACTGCCAAACAGTCCTCCGTAGTGGTTGTACCATCCTGAATTCCCACCAACAGTGAAGAAGTGTTCCTATCTCTCCACATCCTCTCCAACACTTGTAGTTCTCTGTCTTTTTAATAGTGGCCATTCGGATAGGTGTGAAATGATATCTCACTGTAGTTTTGATTTGCATTTCCCTAATCATGAGTGATGTTGAGCATTTCTTCATGTGTTTTTTTGCCGTTTGTATTTCTTCTTCGGAGAAATGTCTATTCAAGTCTTTGGCCCATTTTTTAATTGGGTCATTTGTCTTTTTATTGTTGAGTTGTAACATCTCTTTATATATCCTGGATATTAAACCCTTATCAGATATGTGATTTCCAAATATTTTTTCCCATTGAGTTGGCTGCCTTTTCA
This sequence comes from Tolypeutes matacus, assembly GCA_026826555.1. NCBI lineage: Eukaryota > Metazoa > Chordata > Mammalia > Cingulata > Chlamyphoridae > Tolypeutes > Tolypeutes matacus. The sequence goes on from JAKSZT010054416.1 coordinate 21,715,223, forward strand.
CCCTTCTGACAAAGTCCTGTGAGGTACAAAAGTATTTAATTTTGAGGAGGTCCCATTTATCTAATTTTTCTTTTGTTGCACATGCTTTGGGTGTGAGGTCCAAGAAACCACCACCTACTACAAGGTCTTGAAGATGTTTCCCTACATTTTCTTCCAGTAGTTTTATGGTCCTGGCTTTTATATTTAGATCTTTGATCCATTTTGAGTTGATTCTTGTATAGGGGGTAAGATAGGGGTCCTCTTTCATTCTTTTGGTTATAGATATCCAGTTCTCCCAACACCATTTGTTGAAGAGACTGTTTTTTCCCATCAGCGTGGGCTTGGTAGGTTTGTCAAAAACCAGTTGACTGTATAGGTGAGGGTTTATTTCTGGATTCTCAATTCTATTCCACTGATCGATATGTCTATCTTTATGCCAGTACCATGCTATTTTGACCACTGTAGCTTTGTAATATGTTTCAAGGTCAGTCAGCGAAATTCCTCCCACATTGCTCTTCTTTTTTAGAATGCTTTTGGCTATTCGGGTGCATTTACCCTTCCAGATGAATTTGGTAATTGCCTTCTCTAATTCTGTAAAGTAAACTGTTGGGATTTTGATTGGTATTGCATTGAATCTATAAATCAGTTTGGGCAAGATTGACATCTTCACGATATTTATTCTTCCAATCCATGAACACGGAATGTCTTTCCATTTGTTTAGGTCTTTTTAAATTTCTTTTAGCATTGTTTTGTAGTTTTCTGCATATAGGTCCTGTACTTCCTTGGTTAAATTAACTCCTAGGTATTTGAGTCTTTTTGTTGCTATTGAAAATGGAATTTTCCTCCTGATTTCCTCCTCAGAATGTTCAGTACTAGTGTACAAAAACATTACTGATTTTTGCGTGTTGATCTTATATCCTGCCACTTTGCTGAACTCATTTATTAGTTCGAGTAGCTTTTTTGTGGATACTTCAGGATTTTCTAAATACAGGATCATGTCATCCACAAACAGTGAGAGTTTTACTTCCTCTTTTCCTATTTGGACGCCTTTAACTTTTTTGTCTTGTCTAATTGCCCTAGCTAGAACTTCTAGTACAATGTTGAATAACAATGGTGACAGTGGGCATCCTTGTCTTGTTCCTGATCTTAGGGGGAAAGCTTTCAACCTTTCCCCATTGAGTATGATCTTGGCTGTAGGTTTTTCGTATATGCCTTTTATCATATTGAGGAATTTTCCTTTTATTCCTATCTTTTGAAGTATTTTTATCAAAAAAGGATGTTGGATTTTGTCGAAGGCCTTTTCTGCATCTATTGAGATGATCATGTGTTTTTTTTCCTTCAACTTGTTAATGTGGTGTATTACATTAATTGATTTTCTTATGTTGAACCAGCCTTGCATACCAGGAATAAATCCCACTTGGTCGTGATGCATAAGTCTTTTGATATGCTGTTGGATTCGATTTGCAAGTATTTTGTTGAGAATTTTTGCATCTATGTTCATGAGAGAGATTGGTCTGTAATTTTCTTTTCTTGTGGAATCTTTATCTGGCTTTGGTATTAGAGTGATGTTGGCTTCATAAAATGTGTTGGGTAATTTTCCCTCCTCTTTGATTTTTTGGAAGAGTTTAAACAGGATTGGTGTTAATTCTTTTAGAAATGCATGGTAGAACTCACCTGTGAAGCCATCTGGTCCTGGACTTTTCTTTGCTGGGAGATTTTTGATGACAGATTCAATCTCCTTAATTGTGATTGGTTTGTTAAGTTCTTGTATTTCTTGTTGTGTCAGTGTAGGTTGGTTATGAGTTTCTAGAAATTTGTCCATTTCATCCAGGTTGTCTAGTTTGTTGGCATATAGTTTCTCATAATATCCTCTCATGATTCTTTTTATTTCTGTGAGGTCATTTGTAATTTCCCCCCTTTCATTTCTGATTGTATTTATTTGCATCTTCTCTCTTTTTTTCTTTGTTAGTCTAGCGAGGGGCTTGTCAATTTTATTGATCTTCTCAAAGAACCAGCTTTTGGTTTTATTGATTTTCTCTATTGCTTTTTTGTTCTCATTTTCATTTATTTCTGCTCTAATCTTAATTATTTCTTTCCTTCTTTTTACTTTGGGATTGGTTTGCTGTTCTTTTTCTAGTTTCTCAAGTTGTTCAGTTAAATCTTTGAGTTTAGCTCTTTCTTGTTTCTTAATATAGGCATTTAGGGCTATAAATTTCCCTCTCAAGACTGCCTTCACTGTATCCCATAAGTTTTGATACGTTGTGTTCTCATTTTCATTTGTCTCAATATATTTACTGATTTCACTTGCAATTTCTTCTTTGACCCACTGAATATTTAGGAGTGTGTTGTTCAGTCTTCACACATTTGCAAATTTCCTTTTTTCCTGTCTGTTATTGATTTCTAGTTTCATTCCATTATGATCTGAGAAGGTGCTTTGTATAATTTCAATCTTTTTATATTTATTGAGAGCTGTATTGTGACCTAACATGTGGTCTATCCTGGAGAAAGATCCATGGGCACTTGAGAAGAATGTATAACCCGCTGAGTTTGGATGCAGTGTTCTGTATATGTCTGTTAGGTCTAACTTGTTTATCATATTGTTCAAGTTCTCTGTTTCCTTGTTGATCTTCTGTCTAGTTGTTCTATCTAATGATGTGAGAGGGGTGTTGAAGTCTCTGATGATTATTGTAGAAATGTCTATTTCTCCCTTCAGTTTTGCCAGAGTTTGTCTCATATATTTTGGAGCAACCTGGTTAGGTGCATAGATATTTATGACTGTTATATCTTCCTGGAGGAGCGTCCCTTTTATTAATATATAATGGCCTTCCGCATCTCTTATCACTTTTTTGCATTTGAAGTCTGTTTTGTCTGATATTAGTATAGCTACCCCTGCTCTTTTCTGCTAACTATTTGCGTGGAGTATCTTTTTCCAACCTTTTACTTTCAGCTGGCTTGTATCCTTGTGTCTGAGGTGAGTTTCTTGTAAGCAGCATATGGATGGCTCATGTTTTTTTATCCATTCTGTCAGCCTGTATCTTTTGATTGGGGAATTTAATTCATTCACATTCAATGATATTACTGAAAATGCACTATTTATTTCCTCCATTTTATTGTTTGGTTTTCATATGTCATCTTATTTTTGTCTCTCTTTTTACTCTTTTGGTTATCCTTTCTGCTTTTCTTTCTTCTCTACTCTCCTCCAAGCCTCTCTCTCCTGTCTTTTTCTTTCAGGTTCTAAGGCTTCCTTTAATATTTCCTGCAAAGGTGGATTCTTTTTTGCAAACTCTCTTAGTTTCTGTTTGTGAATACCTTATATTCACCTTCATATTTGAAGGACAGTTTTGCTGGTTAAAGAATTCTCGGCTGGCAGTTTTTCTCTTTCAGTTTCCTAATTGTATCATACCACTGTCTTCTCGCCTCCATGGTTTCTGAAGAGAAATCTGCACAAAGTCTTACTGGACGTCCTTTGTATGTGATCATTTGCTTCTCTCTTGCTGCTCTGAGAATTTTCTCTTTATCTTTTACATTTGACATTCTGAATAATATGTGTCTTGGCGTAGGTCTATTTGGATTTATTCTTATTGGGGTACGGTGTGCTTCTTGGACATGTAAGTTCATTTCTTTCGTGAGAGTTGGGAAATTTTCAGCTATTATTTCCTCAAATACTCTTTCTGCCCCTTTTCCTTTCTCTTCTCCTTCTGGAACTCCCATGACACGTATGTTCTTTCGTTTAGTGTTGTCATTCAACTCTCTGAACCCCTGCTCAATTTTTTCCATTCTTTCCTCTCTCTATTCTTTTCTCTCTTCAATTTTAGCTGCTCTGTCTTCAGTATCACTTATTCTTTCTTCTATCATTTCGAGTCTGCTGTTGTATGCTTCAAATGTATTTTTTTAATTTCACCTATTGTGTCTTTCATTCCCATGAACTCCGTTACTTTTCTGTTCATGATTTCAAATTCTTCTTTACGTTCGCGCAATGACTTCTTGATGTCATTGATCTCTTTAACTATATCCTCTTTCATCTCATTAATTTGATTTTGGAAATGTGTGCTCATCTCACTGATTAGTTCTCTCAAATTCTGCATCTCTTCTGGGACTTTGCTGTATTCCTTTTCTTGGGCCATGTCTTCTATTTTCTTAGTATGGCCCGTAATTTTTTGCTGGTGCTTAGGCATCTGGTTAGTTTGTATTTTACTTAGAGGCTCTATCTCTTTCTCTTTTATGGGGTTTTAGTGGCAGGAGGCTGTGAGTTACCACAGCTCTTTAATTTTTGGCTCAAACTTGATTGTTAGGATTATTCTGCTGGTTGCTCAGAACTGGGCACTGGATCCAGTAATTGGTTGTAGAGTCGTTTCCTAGGGCCTTGGGCAGGGAGGCTATAGAGGCCAGGAAAAGCCTCTCTTACTTATTAATTTTCTTATGTGCACTTCCTTGGTATGCCAGGAGATGGCGCTTGTTGGCAGCTCTCAATTCAATGCCTGGTCGGAGAGTATTTGTTGTGACACAGACCAGATCAATGTGATAGAGCTTCCTGTCTGGGGGCTAGGAACCCTGTGATTCAAACTTTCTGAGACCGTTCTCCAGACTTCTCTCCAGACTTCTCTCGTAGCAACCCCCTTTTCCCAGCTAGGAAATATTTCCACTCCCTACTGAATCCTCAACAATCAGTCCCTGTTAGTAAAGGAGGAGATTGGGAGGTTTGTATTTCTTTAGCCCCTTGCAGGCTCCAAGGCAAACAATGGCTCAGCCCCACCCAGCCTGGAAGGGCTCTTGGGACAGGGCAGACCAAACCTGGGAGTCCAAAGCAGGGTCAGCCCCAGGCTCTCTCTCCCCTCTCCGGTGGTGTCCTCAACAATTAGTCCAGGCTAGAAGAGAGGGAGGTTGTGAGGGTCGGATTTCTCCAGTCCTTTCTAGGCTCCCAGGGCAAACCTCCATGTGGAAGGGTCCGTGGGGCTCCGCAGCCCAAAGTTCAGGTCAGAACCTGAGTCAGCCTAAGGCTGTGTCCCTCTCTCTCCCCTTTCCGGGAGTGGCAGATCCCTGAAGCCCCCTTTGTCTGTGGTCGCAGGCCCAGGGGCCTGAGAATTCTGAAGAGTGTGAGGGAGGGTGCCGGCAGCAGCAGAAGCTGTTACTTGCAACTCACAGTTCTGTAGTCGCGATTTCCCTCTTCTGTTCCTCTCTCCTCTGGGTGGTGTGCAGCCTTCACCTGCTGTCCTAAACCCTAGAAGATCTTTTTCGGGGCTGTTTCAGCTTGTCCTCTAGCTATTTTTCTGGAGAAGAGATTCCCGTGTCTTACTAGTCCGCCATCTTCCCGGAAGTCTGGATAGTATTTTATTTCTTTTTCTTGCCTCTTTGTTCTGGCAAGATCTTTTATTACAATATTTAATAGCAGTGGTGAAAGTGGTCATCCTTGTCTGGTTCCTGGTCTTAGGGGGAAAGTTTTAAGTCTTCCACCGTTGAGTATGATGTTAACTGTGAGTTTTTCATAAATGTCATTTTTCATGTTGAGAATATTTCCTTCTATTCTACTTTCCTGGGTGGTTTTAAGAAAAAAGGATGCTAGATTTTGTCACATCGTTTTTTCCATCTATTGAGATAATCATATGTGGTTTTTTTTTCCTTCATTCTACTTATGTAGTTTATCACATTGATTGATTTTGATATGTTGAAACACCATTGCATTTCTGGGATGAATCCCACTTAGTCCTGATGTGTAATCTTTTTATTATGCCATTTGATTCAGTTTGCTAGTATTTTGTTAAGGATATTTTCATCTATAGTCATAAAAGAAATTGGTCTATAAGTTTATTTTCTTGTGATGTCTTTACCAGGCTTTGGTGTCAGAATAATGCTAGCCTCACAGAATGAATTGGGAAGGGTTCCTTCCTCTTGAATTTTTTGGAAGAGTTTGAGAAGGACTGGAATAATTCTTTAAATATTTGGTAGAAATCACCAGTGAAGCCTTCTACTCGTAGACTTTTCTTTGGTGGAAGGTTTTTGATTATTGATTCTATCTCTGTACTTGTTATAAGTTTATTGATGTTTCCTATTTCTGCTTGAATCAATTTAATGTATTTTCAGGATAGTTTTTCCATTTATTCTAGATTATCGAGTATGTTGCATAAGTTTTTCAAAATATTCTCTAATAATTCTTTTTTTGTCTGTAAGGTCAGTAGTGATATCACCATTTTTGTCTCTAATTTTGGTTCTTTGCCTCTTTTCTCTGTTTTTTCTTTGTCAGTCTAGCTAAAGGTTTGTCAATTTTATTGATTTTTTTCCAGAAACCAAACTTTTGTTTTGTTTATTCTTTTAATTGTTTTTCTGTTCTTTATTTATCTTTACTCTAATCTTAATAATTTCCTTTCTTCTGCTAACTTTTTGTTTACTTTGCTCATGTTTTTCTAGTTCCTCAAAATGTAAAGTTAGGTTATTAATTTGAGCTCTTCCTTCTTTTTTAATATAAGCATTCATAGCTATAAATCTTCCTCTGAACACTGCCTTTGCTGCATCCCATAAGTTTTGGTATGTTATGTCTTTGTTTACATTTGTCTCTAAGTATTTCCTAATGTCTCTTGTAATTTCTTCTTTAACCCATCGGTTGTTTAAGAGTGTGATGTTTAATTTCCGTATTTATTAACTTTCAGATTTTCTTCTGTTATTGATTTCTAGTTTCCTTCCATTGTGCTCAGAGAAGTTACTTTTTCTTTAGATTTGTGCACTAATATATGGTCTATTCTAGAGAATGATCCATGTGCACTTGAAAAGTATATATTTCACCCCTGTTGGGTGAGGTGTTCTATATACATTGGTTAGCTCTTTTGGTTTATAGTTTGTTCAGGTCGTCTATTTCCTTACTGATCTTCTTTTTTTTTTTTATTTTTTTTTTATTTTACCGGGAGGTCCCGGGGAACGAACCCAGGTCCCTCCATATGGCAGACAGACGCCCAACCATTTGAGCCACATCCGCCCCCCCTTACTGATCTTCTGATTATCATTTCTAAGATTCCTCATAGCCCAGTAGCTCACTGCATGAATGATCCCCTGAGTCATCTTAAGTCAAATTACTCTGAATATTTAGTATTTTTATTTTGCCTTTTCATATCCACAAATTTGAAAGTTCTGTCATTCCCTATTCATATATAGATGGGAGTTTAGGTTTTGATCTACCAAAGAGCCACAGAGGCCATACTATGTGACCATTTGGATAAACAGAGTGATTAAAAAAAACAAGAAAAGAAGAAAATTGACTTGCTTATTTATAAAAATTCATAATTTAATACATTCTAAGTCTGAATTTTGTTGTCCAACAAAGAGATTTAGACATTATGGCTAGGCAAGACACAAAGGATCTACTAATAAACTATGGATAAATTCAATAAAGCAGTTTTTGGAATTATTAACTCTAAAAGAATATAATTAGAAGTTGATAATACTGTGTCGCATCATTTCTTACCTTCTCTGATTTGAGCTCAATGGTAATGAAACATTTTGTTTGACCTGTCATGCAGGTTGTAATCCCTGACACAGAGAGGAGTTCATCCATCAGGTTCACACCATCTTTCTGAAGCACAACAGCTGTTTTGTTAAATGTTACTCTCCAAAAGACCTTAACATCTTCAAAAGCCCTAGAAAGAAAGTAGTCCATGCAAATGCAGTAGTGTAGTACGTTATCACAGTGTTCAATTGCACCTCCTTGTGCAAATTACAACACTTACCTTACCACTGATAAGGCTAAAAATAACAAATTCACCTCATTGCAGATAAGATAATTGAAGCTTGGAGTTTACACAGCATTCTTTGACTATACACTATTCAATACTGAATAAGCATTAATTGAATCACTTTGTATAAGGAATGGGAAAACAAAATAATCTACATTTCTGCCTACTATGTACCATAAATGTGAAAATGAAAATTATAGAGAAGCCCTACTTTCAAGTAATGTTCCTTGTTTATCTTTTCACAATTCTTCTTCTAAAGGAAAAACACTACTACAAAAATGGTTATTTTAAAGATAAAGATGATGAGGTGATGACCTACAGCTTAATACATCTGACATTTTATAGTACTCTATGAAGTGCAAAATGCTGAAGGTGGTCTGAAGTCATGATCATAAATCAAGTGTCTTAAATAACAAATTAAGAACTAGAGCATTTGAACACTGACATATCAAATTCCACTATAACTTCTTCTGCCAACATTTCATCTTGCCTCTACCATTTTATGAATTCGAATCAGACACCAAATGGACACACAGGATAGTACATCTTCTACATATAGTCATATACCTGTTTGGTTGCCTTGTGACAATAAGATGTAGTTTTCTTTTATCAGCAACTTCTCCCAGTTCTAGTCCACTCCAAGACTCCTCACTAAATCCTAAAATGCCATTCTGAAGATCACTCCCTAAAAGAGAAATGGAGGATTAGAATACATTTAAGAATTTAAAAGGTCTCCAACATTTCACTAATCCCTCTAGCTCAGATGGCACAAAGGTGATGTGGAGACTGAATCATGTATCCCAACAAAAGACAGGCTCTTAATCTTAATCTGTATTCCTGTGGCTCTGAACCCTTTTGTAAATGGACCCTTTGAAAATGTATTATCAGTTAAGATGTGGGTTCATTTGTGAATAGGACCTTCTAAGATCCTATTTAGGTGTGGCCAAAGTGAATGAGGGTGGGCCTTAATTGGTATTACTAGAGGCATTATAAAGAGAAAGCTACAGAAGAAGACATAGAAGCCAGATTTCAGAGAAAGACACAGGAGACCAAGGACATTAACAGGTGATGGAGGCAGAGATGTGTGTCAAGGAACCCCAAGGATTTGGGCAAGCTATCATCAGAATGCTACAGACTCTGAAATAAAAAATTCCAGACACCTTAATTTTGGATTTCTGGCCTCCTAAACTGTGGGCCAATAAATTCCTCCTGTTAAGCCAACACATTGTGTGGTATTTGTCACAGCAGCCCTGACAAACTACAACAGGTAGGAAATTCACAATTGAGTGTGTGTGTTGGAGGGAGGGGGGAAGGAAGGGCAAATACAATTTTTAAAGATCTTTACTAAAAATAGACTAAAACCAAAATAATAACATTGAAGTAGCTGACACCTTGAGAATAGAAGACTAGAGGAAAGAAAACATCAAATCCTAGTCTCCACTCTGACACACACACTTGTCTCTCTCTGATGAGGTCCTACTTTACATTTGATAGTACTTGGCATTTTATACATGTTTATTTGTTTATAGTTTGTATCTTCCCACAGAACGTAAGCTCTACCAGAGCTGCAACTGTTTTATTCACTGATGTATCCCTAGCACCAAGAACAATATCCTGTATATTGGGTTTAATAGAAATATATTAAATAAATGGACTCCAGATAACTAATTTACCTTCTGTAGCAGTTTGATATAATTGATGAATTCCAAAAAGTAATATTGGATTATGTCTGTAAACTGGTCTTTTCCTCTGGGCATATTAGAGTGTATTGGATTCAGCAGTTTTACTTTTACCTGATTAAATAATGATTAAGGCTTTGACTGGGTCACGTAAGGAGGACATTGCATCCCTACCCCCTCAGTGGGTGGGGATTCACAGAGAAACCATACCACAGAGAAGAGACTTTGGAGTTTTTGAGCTGGAGCCCCGGGAAGTAAGCACACAGAGGAGCTTGATGGTGAGAAAAGGCCCCGGGAAGAGAAACAAGCCGTTTTCCTGATAGTCTACAGCTGGCCTTGTGGAGATAGCAGAAGAGCTGAGCCCGGAGAGAAGCAAGCCCTTAGAAGAGAGGAAGCCAGGAAGCCAGAACCCTCACAGACATCAGCAGCCATTTTGCTCCAACACGTGGCAATGGACTTTGGTGAGGGAAGTAACTTATACTTTATGGCCTGGTAACTGTAACCTTCTACCCCAAATAAATACCCTTTATAAAAGCCAACAGATTTCTGGTAGTTTGCGTCAGCACCCCTTTGTCTAACTAATACACCTTCCAACAAGAGTTGACCAAAATATTGTTTATGCTACACATTAGGTTATTTGTCTCACAGAAAACAGTAGAATGATTAAGAACAAGTATCAGAAACTCTTCTGAGCAACTCTTGAGATTATAGAAACCATCATATTAAAAATGTGTTTTTAAAGTGGAACAAACCGGGGATCAATACTACACTGCACCTAAGCCACTTTCTCAGATTAGAGAAATACCAGGGTACCGTTTCTGCTGGTTTCTATTTCTGAATGGCATAGTCTTGCAAGGTCATCCTAGAAGCTATGAGCTGAAAGCAATCAGCCTCAAACACCAGTTTTCCCCATCACTCTGAAAACTGACTCCTGAGATTCCAAGGACATAGACCTTCTAAAGTTAGAAACATGGTAGGGAAAGAGAAAAGAAAGAAAAGGAAGGGAAAGAAGGGAAGGAAGGGAGAAAGAGAGAGGAGGGAGGGAGGGAATCACTTAACTGTACAGATGGAGAAAGCTAATAGTTACCAGCCCTGGGTCCATTTCTTAGATCTGAAGTGTGAGCAAGTATAAAGACAGTTGGTTAGGGATACTTATGTGATAGACCACATTTGTCCTAGCATCTCATGTGTGCTTTTTCTCCATCAGATTGCCAACTCTCAACCTCACCAATAAATCACTGTCACCACTTAGTCCTGTATCAGAACCTGAAGTCAACTCTTTGTCTTTGGCAGCAATTTTTCTTCTAGTCATCTTGGAAAGGAATTTGGTCTCTCCAAGTAGATTACTAGCTTCCCACAAGTAGAACTTTCATTTTCTTTTCCAATCATTACTAGTTTAATTTAAATTAAAATAATACTTCTGTTGCCACATCCACAATAAAAATAAAATTGATGTCAAATTTCTAATAAGATGTTTCAAGACCTCTCATTTGCAATGATCAAAAACCAAATTAAATAAACTTTCTTCCTGATTTATTTTAATAGTTTCTTCTAAAATTTAAATGTGAAAAGATTATGCAGATTAAAGGTAAGAAGAATCAGCAAAATTAATGATCTAATTAAAACAGAATTATTTGGTTAAAAAATCAGGTGGGGAGGAAAATGGATGTAGCTCAAGTGGTTGGGCTCCCATCTACCATATAGGAGGTCCTGAGTTTGGTTCCCAGAGCCTCCTGGTGAAGGTAAGTTCGCCTGTGCCCGTGGAGAGCTGACTCCCACGCTTGTGCCCGTGGACAGCAAGATGACAAAACAAAGGGAGACAAGCAGACACAGAGGAAACACGCAGTGAATGGACACAGAAAGCAGACAGCGAGCACAAGCAGCAAGGGGGGATGGGGAGGCGGGAGATAGATAAATAAATAAATACATATATATATATATATAAGGAAAAGCCACTTCATTAAATGAGGAATAGGTTGCTTTAACAAAACAAAACAAAACAAAAAATCAGGTGGGGAGAAGATCAGGGGAATATTCACAGGCAGAGTAAGGAAAAGCTTTTTACTTAGAGTATTATGACTACATGAATGTGCCAAGTATGTTGACAGGTATATTACATCATGTGATGTTAAGATTCATATCTGTTGTGGAAAAAAGCTGAGAAAGGACCCAACAGAAAAATGGAGAAGCAGCATTTAGTCAAAAGCGGAAAAAAAAAAAAGACCTTTAATTTATTTCCTAACAGATACAAAACATTTCCTGACAATGAGATCTTTGATTTTAGAATGGATTATTGAAACTGGTTGGGAAATTTAGAATAGGGTTTCAACCCAAGATAGACTGTCCTATGTTTGAATGACTGAATTATTTTCCCCAAAAGAACAATGGATTAAAATACTTTTCAGGTGTCCCTATATTGGGTAAGTGTAGATTTCCAGATTGTTTAACCAGCTCTAGGTTAAGTGAAATTTATAGTCTATTAAAATCTAGCCTGGAACCTCAGCACAACATAATTAGTTCATGTTGTGGTTCTATGATATAACAGAAAAAATGTTTTAATGAATTTCTATGAGTAATTCAAGTAAATCACCCTTTTAAATTAAATTTAAGACAGATAGATTTTAGTTCAAATTCTATATCACAAAAGTACATTCTTTTCTCTATTACTTCAAAGATATACCTGTAATAATAATCTTGGCAAAAGCTGCAAATCCAATGTCATCTTTTCCTTTCACAATCTGTGCTCCCCCTTGGGGGTCTGTGAGAAACACATAGAAGAATTCTGGCCCTTCAGGTTCATTGTCATCCAAAATTTGAACTGATACTTTATGTTCTCTTTCTCCATCAAGAAATATCAGGATAAGAGTTTGTTCTTTGAAGTCTTCTTCTTCAGTTGCCCAGGTTACATTGGAAATTCCATAGCTATCATGAAAAGGCAATGCATCTGTTTCCTTCTGAGCACATCTTTCTCCAAAGGTTTTAACTGTTATACTGACATTGCCAGTAAACCCACCAGTTCTTCGGATAAGAACTTCTACAGTATTAAGTGTGCCATTTTTCATCTCCTCTTCTATGTAAACAATGGGTGGTCCAAGACTAAACAGCCCATGAATGGAAATATCAGCAGTTACAGTGTCCACATCAGGCTTCTCAGACATGGCAGATGTACCAGGAAGAGTAACAAGTTTCTCAGGGATGGCAGATATAACAGTTGCCTCAGTAACAATGGCAACCATTTCAGTTGACTGTGGAATGGTAGTTGTCTTGGTTATGTCGGGATATGTGGTGGCATCAGTTTCTAGAGGATTGAGAGCTGTGTCTACCACTGCAGTTGTCTTGGGGAAAGAAACATCCATTCCTACTAGGCCATCATTATCCAATATTGTGATCACAGCAACACTGAGATCTAGATTCAAGCGTGGTCTCCAATTAGCATCAAGTTTTTGTGATCCCATAATTTCTACAGAAGTTAGATTGATGTAAAAAATTTCTTCTGTCTCAGGGAGCTGATCGTTAATAATAGTTATTTCAAAATCAACCTCAGTTTGGAATTTTTTAAAAAGCAGTTCCCCATTCTTAATAGGTTCAAAGTCTTCCAGTGGCTTTGCGCTTCCTGCGGTTGTCTCATAGGAAACTTTAACAAGATCACTGCGGAACCCAAACAGTCTTTGTACATGTAACCTAATCATGTGTATATCCTCTGACACAATGACATTTCTTGAACTATGGGCAAACTGAAAGACTCCCATTGGTTCAATTTCAGCAACGGTGAAACCTGATCTGGGGGGGGGAAAATTTAAACCATGAAAGAACCGATGAAAATAGGAAAAGCACTGTAGAGACTCAACTTTCATATATTTTAAGATGTTGTTCATAAAGCCAGCATGTTAAAATGACATGCCCTGAGTGAACACTTTGGATGGATTGTACAAGGCAAGGGACTGTATAACACAGTGAACCCCGTGGTGGTTAACAATACAAATAGGTGCATGTTCTCACATGGACTATAACAAATATATAATACTAATACATGGTATTAATAATAGTGAGGTCTGTGGGGAAAAAATACACCAAATGTAAACTATGGATAATAGTAATATTTTGATGATGTTCTTTCATTATTTGTAACAGAGGTGATGTATGGGAATGCTGTATGTTATGCCTGATTGTATTATAAACTACAACTTTTCTAATTAAAAGTCATTATCTGAAAACAAAAACACAACAACAACAACAAAACCTTGAAACCCTACTTTCTTATTGGTGAAAATACCAGAGCACGAGAATCTAAGAACAGGAGCTGCAACCACAGGTGATGGGACCTAACAAGGAAAGCGCTCACAGGTCTCTGGTCTACAGCTCTGAAACACTGGGCTCTTTCTTATCATCAGTACAAATGTACCAAAAGTTTTGTGATGGTCTCGACCTTTCCAGCTTTCTTACCTACCAAATAGCAATAGTTGCACCTATGAGGAGCCAGTAATGGGACAAATGCAGCTAAAAACTTTATACTTTATATAAGAATTGAAAGAAACGTCCACGATTAAACAATTCATCTTTAACTTTTTCCTATGGATTTTTGTCATGAGTTATTTGTTATGTTGGGTCATCAGCCTAATCCAGACCACACAAATTTTCTTTAACTAACTGTGTGAGTGTGTGTGTGTGTGTGTGTATTTTAATCTAAATCTGAATGCCTTTAGTGGGGGCACCCAGGCCCTATGACTCCCTACTGTCAAACACCCATCACTCAGCACTTATCAAAGCGGTTAAGCACACATGTAGTGATGAGACAGTCTGGGTTCAAATCATGGCCTCAACCCTTATTTCCTGTAGGACACTGGGCTTGTTACATAATCTATCTGTGCCTCAGTTTCTCCATCTATAAAGTGGGAATAACAATAGATCTACCTCATAAATTGGTTGTAATGGAGAGTAAATAAGAGTATTTAGGGATTAAAACAGTGCTTGGCACAGCACAGGTACTATAAAACTGTTAGCTGTTATTTTTGTTGTTGTTGTTGTTGTTGTTAAAGGTATTTGAATTTGTGATCCTAAAGTATGTTCTGCGGCCAAACAATTTTTTAATGCTATATGTATAACATAAAGTCATATTCTGCCTAACCATAGTCCACACACAAGCATATGTATTAGGCCCACACGTTTTTCCTATTTCACAAATTAGTCAACTGAAGAACAGAAAGATCAAAGAACTTTTTCAAAGTTACACACTGAGTAAATAGCAGAGCCAGGACTAAATCTACAAGGCAGAGGAAAAGTAAGAAAATCTCTTATCAATTCACTTTTTCTCTAAATTCCTAACAGTTTTCTAGTTCTATGACCCCCTGTTAACATGCTCATTTTTCCCTTTTTCAGAAAGTAATGAAACTGAAAAAAAAAAAAAAAACCACTGAATTTGCAAATAGACATAGGGTAATAGTTAAAAATATAAATGCTAGAGACAAATAGCCTGTTTTAGAATACAGGCTCTCTCACTTACTAGCTATGTGATCTTGGGAAACTTAGTTAACTTCCCTGTGCTTTAGATTCTTTATCTGTAAAATGAGAGATACTAACAGTACCTATATGAGGCATGGATTAGTTAATGCTGCTGATGTTATCATTATTTTTTTTCCAGTGGCCCATAATATTATAACTAACAAGCTCCACAAAGCAGGGTTCTCAAATTATTTTTTATAATGTGTAATGTACACCTGTAGAGAGGTCTACCTAATGGCTCACATGCAAAAATGGCCCATTTGCTGATAAAAGTCCTGCAGATTAGACTTGCTTCAATTTCACGCAGGGGGAGGGGTATGGAACTTAATTCAACACATTAAAATTGCTGTAAAAATTAATTCTATAGTTTTTATACTGTCATCTCAATTTATTAGAACCAATATTTTAAAACCTAAATTCCTCCAAAAATAACTTCTAATAAGTTCTGTTGAATAGCTTCATGACAAATGGCGATAGTCTATATGTTAGAGACAGAAAAAAGATTGACATTACTATTGGCTGGGAACTGTTTATCTGAAAATAGACTGGTTTCTACATAAACAGTCTTTATAAATAAATCACAAACTTGAATAAAATTAAATTCAGAAGAACTGTTGGTTCAAACAAGTAACATTTTTACCCTACCATGATGCCTTATTCTTACTCAGTCACTTGGGGAAAGCAGGTCTTCTCCAGTTTCTTTATCAGGAGACAGACCTCTTTAAAAATGCATATGCTATCGTGATTCTTACTGGAGAGCTTATCGCAGGCCAATTCTGTCAAGTCAGAGGTCTTGATAAACTCTCTTTAAGGTCAGCAGTGGGTGTAGCTCTACTGAAAGTCGGCCTCCCTATACCATACCTTTGGAATGCAGGCCATATGTTGCTGACCCCTGTTCCATACTATACTAAAAACCGTTGTTGTATCTGCTTTGAGGAAAGTGATCCTTATGACTTTTTCTGACCTGACCCACAAATTCCAGATTATTCCTCAGGGTTGGCAATGGGGTTGCTCTTACCGAAGGTGAGCTCCACCAGGGGTACTGCTCTGCACTCCAGACAGGTGAATAACAAAGGCCTCGGGTCGACCTGGGCTTGGAAATGTCCATAGCAAAACGCCTTTACTTTGTTCACCATGAGAAAATGAAAGGCTCCCTGAAAGGAAACATGAAAGGACGGAGAGTATTGTTTCCTAGTTCTTAAGTTAGGATTCAAGTCCTTAAATTGTAGTGAAATATTCTTTTTTCTAAGTTTATCTTCTAGTCAGTAAAAGGTAAATCAGAGAGTTTATATTTTTAAAACAAGGGGTGAATGATTGTAGTTGTGGTGGTGGTAGTAACTAAAGTTTTAGGACGCTCCCTAGAGACCATACAAACTTTGGCTTCAACCCTTGTCTACCCTTCTCACTTTCTCTTTTCTGTTCCTGACCAAAGTACAAAATCCATTCGTGGAAAAAGAACAGTATTAGGCAGGCTTTGGTTTGAATTCTGGCCCCTGTATATTTTTTTACATGCATGTGATAGTTTGAAGCTGTATGGGCTCCAGAAAATCATGTTCTTAAAGCTAATACATGCCTGTGGGTGTAAACTGTGATTAGGTTACTTTGGTTAAGGCATGGCCAGAGTGGGTCTTAATCCTCTTTATGGAATCCTAATAAGAGAATGAAATTCAGGCAAAGAGCAAGAAAGCCACAGAAGGAAGACGCTGAGAGTAAGCCACTGAAGTAGGAGGCTGGAAGCAACAAAACCTGGGAGAAAAGGGAGAGACCAGCAGATGCTGCCATGTGTCTTGCCATTTGACAGAAGAGTCCAGTATCACCAGCCATTGGTCTTCAGGGAGAAAGCATCACCTGATGATGCTTTGATTTGGACATTTCTCTCAGTCTCAAAACTGTAAGCTTGTAAACTAATAAATCCCCATTGTAAAAGCCAATTCATGGCATCTGCATTTCAACAGCCTAGCAGACCAAAACAATGCATATTGAAGTAATTTGGGGTGAAATATCATAATGTATGCATTTACTTTAAATTACTTTTTAAAATGATGCAAGTACGGTGGAATATTAATAATTGTTAAATCTAGACGGTGAGTAAAAGGGTGTTCATTGTACTAATCACTTTCAGTTGCTACTAAAAATGTTTACTATGAAAAATAGATTTAAAAACCTCCTTGAAGATATCAATCAATTCCTGTTATTTTAGTTTGATTGACTTATTAATAAATTGACCAAAGCTTTGAAGGATTAATTTTATATATAAGCACCAACTCAAGTATGCACTCATAAAAAACAATATTTCTACAAACAAATTTTTTTATAGACTGAGTAATACAAAAAAAAGGAAAAAAAAAACCAATAAATTATATAGAGCTATATCTACCCAAAGTGACAGAAGAGGTAGGGGAGTGAATGATAAGAGTTTCTGAAGAAGAAAGGGATAGAAAATAGACAAAGATAATTAAGTACCTTTAAATAAGGGACATGCCCAAAAGAAAATAGAGGGATTAGTGTTTGATACATTTAGAGAGGAGTGCCCACTAGTAGTTAAAACCCCAGTATCCAAAGCAGTTCTAGTGCTGTGCTATGTCTCAGTCGAGCTTCTAAACCCACTCTGCATCTATGAGGGGGATTCCTGTTGGGATGGAAGCTGGCATAACAATGTTGTAGTTTTCACTATCCCAAGCTCCCCTCTATCTTCTAAAGGACTTCAGGTTCCATTCCTTCTTATCTCTCAATGACACTAAGACTTGGGAAAAGTGAATATCAATCCATCCTCATTGAGAGACTGAGGATCTCAACCCATGATGCAGATTCATTAGATTACCGAGAGCCAATGGCCTTTGACTGGTGTCTAGCAGGACAATGAATCAAGGAGGGGAACCTCAAATTTTCTGAGTCCTCTGGAGAGTCCTTTATAAACTGGCATAACATGAATTTGCAATGGAGATTTCTGTAACATGGTAGAGGTCAAACCATCAAAAATTCACATCACACTAACTTTCAAAGAGCTAATGGTATTATTCAAAAATCAAGCAGATGAAGTAATACCTTCCCTACTGTCTGAAAATGTATCCAAAATGGTATCTTATTTATTATGTAAACTGAATTAGGTATTCTAGAACTACTTTTATTAAACTCCTAATGTATGGACAGAGCAGTCTGCTTAATGATCACTATTTTTGCATGAGGTATGAAGTTTTTTATTTGACTACATAAGATTTCTCTCATTCTCACCAAGCAGCCTGCACTGATCAGCTTCCCTGGTCTCTTAAATCTGGTATCACTCTACTAGCAGACTCCCAGCTCAGTGTCCAGAGTAAGTATGGCCCAAGAAAACTAGCAGCTAATTATATACCTCATGTTCCACAGAGTTATCTTAGAAAAACTACCACTTACCCAATTTTGGGGTCATGTTGCCAACAAAAATGAATTCGGGGATTTCTAACCCTGGAGCATATCCAGCAGTCCAGGTGACCTTGAGAGAACCATATGTCCCTCTCCTTGAAATCACAGCTTGGCTTGTTCCAGCAGTGATGTCCGTAAGTTGAAAAGCAGTAGATATAAATCCAACCTAAGGGAAAACAGGCTTAGAATATTTTATTTCTCTCTAAAGTTTCCTATTTTCTGAAAAGAGTGGGTTAAACATGAACTTTGTTTATAAAACACATTTTCTTTATTTAAAAATATATTCAATTAAAGAGAAATATTTGACATGATATGTGAGAGTTGAAAATTTATTCTATTTTATAATGCAGAATATAACTGTTAACCTTATTTTTATTAACAAAATGTAATCCTCCAAATGAGAAATATCCCAAAGAGATAAACTGTATTATGGTTAAATAAAGCAAGTGATTTTCAGAAGATAGCAGTTCATTATGACTTGTTCATGGGTCTCTCCGAGAACCTGATCTGTCTAAAACTGAAATTTGACTTCTTTTTAAGTTATAATAATAAATTGCTTAATTTATAAAAATAAACACAGTGAGCCAGACAGTTGCTTAAGGTTCTTTTCAGCTCAATCCAACATTTTTGAGATCAGAAAGCCTTTATAAAATAACTATATTTTTATACATATGAATTAAGACATTGTTTTAAAGGCAACTTTTCCAGGGTATTTGATTTACAGATGAAGTAAGTTCTCATCAGTAAGTAAGAATAAAACCAGTTTCCTGATTTCACACTGTGATTTAGACAACAGAGTGTGCCTTTTCTTACTCCCAGTATCTATAAATCTGGGATACTAATAGACACAATATGATCAGTAGCTGTATATTAAAACTCCCCTTTTAAATTGGGATGGAGAGTAGCAAAGAAAGCATGAGAAGGTGCCCCGGGTAGCTTCTAGAGCCACAAGAGAGTTAAAAAAAGACCTTCAACATGATACTAGCCTAGATTCTCTTTGGAGGTGAGGCTTTTACTTAGCAAAGGCTGGAAGCTTTCCTATATCAAGATTATGCTTGCTTCGGGGCTAGAGAGCTGACCACACACACATGCATACCATACAAATACTGGTAGGACTGAGCCACGCGGCAAGATGATGACGTAACAGGAGAGTGACACAAGGGAGAGCCAAGACGAGATGCACCAAAAAACCAGGAACTAAGGTAAGCACAGGTGGTAGGATGCCTCTCTCCCACATCGGAGTTTCCAAGGATCGAATCCCAGTAAAGACAGGAGGAGAAGGATGAGAAGAGAGGACAGGAAATGGACACAAAGAGCTGCCCAGTGAATGGACACAGAAACAGCAAAAACGGGAGGGGGGGTGGGGCGTGGGTGTAAAAATGGATAAAAGTAAATAAATCCTTAAAAAAATGTATAGGGAGGAAGATACAGACTATAGTTAGTGGTAATACTTTGATGATGCACTTTCATGATTTGTTAACAAATGTTTCACAACAATGCAGGGTGTTTGTGGTGGGGTGATGTGTGGGAGCCCCGTATGATGTTATGCATGTTTGTTTTGTAAGTTCACGATATTTACTGAACACTTATAGTTCATGTATATTCATGTATGATTGATATACTTCAATAAATTGTTAAAAAAAAAAATACTGGTAGGAGTATAGAGGACACACCAAAGGCACGACTATATCATGACTAACCCCAACCTTGCCCTTGCAAGTGAGACAGTGTTTTGACAATGTGCATGGACAAAGGTTAGGAAATATTTTATTATTCCAAATGAAAGGTTTGGATCGAAAGAAATCTTTTTCATAACAACCTGTGAGCAAACAGAAGACAGCAAAACTTCAAAGCATTATTAAATTATATTCCCTTATTCCCTCTTGAACAAGAGGAGGTAAAGAAGAAAAATGATTCCTCCCCAGTTATTTGTAACCCTGGTGAATTCAGCTTTAGAGAGAAAAACAAATTCATCCTATTCATGGAGAAGCTGTTCATAAGGGAATAACTAAAGGGGTCCCCTAAATGGCCAGAGACCCTGTTATACAAGCTGCTCATAGTCCTGCCCCTCCATCTGCACAGATTCCATGTCAGCACCTGGTGCCAGGCTTGGTCACTTTGAACTCCCCACCTGGAGAAGGATGGGATGATGTTCTCATAATGGCTTGGAAAATGAACAAGTACTACCATAGCCACAGACAATGGCCTTGTCTTTTTCCTATATTCACAGGATCAGCCTACAAGGGAAATAAAGCCCTCAAGTTATTTTTTGTTCTCGTGGGAACTTATGAAGTGATTGGGAAGCCATCTTTCCTATCAATGAATACAGACAGAAGAATTAAATACTTAAGGGCAATCATGCCACGGGATCTGTCCACTGGCATTTATTTATGTCAGCACAAACTTGCCATGGTAAACCGCAGTCAAAAAATTAATAATTCACATTAGTAGATGAAAAATCATGAAATGCTAACTGATGTTTCGCTCTAATTTTAATTATTTAGCATAAAATATCTCAATATTTAGTCTTTGATAGCAAGAAATGATCTGGAAATTTCAACTCATATTAAAAATTCTGTATCTTACATTCAAATTCTGTACAATATATATTTTGTAAAATTCCAAAAAGGAAACATATTTCCTACCTAATGTTGGAAATTGACATATTGTTTTAATATAATGTATCCATAAGGTTACTTTGATATTCACAGGGTTATTTAGAGTTAAATAAAAAATAACTAATCTTGTGAGTTAATAATAAATATATTATTATTTATTAATCTTAAGAAGTTCTAAGAATCTCAGTCCTCCCTGTAAAAGCTGTCCTCTAGTGGTTCCATAGGAATACAACACCCAGGACCAAATACCTGAGAATTGGCAGCTTTCTCAGGGACAGGAAAGACAGCTGACTTTGCTTCCTGGAGGATTTCTGGCATTCCATAGAGATGCCCATCAACAAGCCTCACAATCATCAGTTGCAAGGTGACATTAGAACCCAGTAATAGGAAGACCTATAAAGAAACAGTACCAACAATAATTTTCAGAGAAAATACAGACATTTGACATGAGCATTGGCACACTGCCTTTGTATCAAATTGTTTCATCAAGATATGCCCTCACCCTTGTTATAAGACAATCTACCAACATGAAGACTGTGGGGTGGAGAGTAGAAGTTGCAGAATATAAAAAAATACAAATTTGCAAATTACCCATTTGTGCCCAAATGGCATCAAGAATGATGAGAATAATAGAAATATTAGTGATCGTGTATTAAGGGAATGACAAGAGCATACTGGAGAATAGTGTCAACTCCTGAAACCTGAAAAAACATTTTCCTCCTGTTCATCAAGTAATAAATAATAACAATAATGATATTTATACAAAATGCATAATGAATTCAGGTTCTGATTATTTGAGTGTTTTAGATAAATAAAAATTCCTAACACCATCTATTATATTACC
This sequence comes from Tolypeutes matacus, assembly GCA_026826555.1. Taxonomy (NCBI): domain Eukaryota; kingdom Metazoa; phylum Chordata; class Mammalia; order Cingulata; family Chlamyphoridae; genus Tolypeutes; species Tolypeutes matacus. Next base: position 21,736,962 of record JAKSZT010054416.1, read on the forward strand.
TATTTTTGATGTTTTAGAATCAAATTTGGTTAATATTTATATCCCCTGATTTTTATCAGTGTAAATCCTAAATTTACAAATTGGTTTTATCCTAACTAAAAGTTATTTTAGAAACTTAAAATACATTTTTCCAGAGAAACATTATTGATAATGGTTATCGATAATCCAAACCTGGAATATTACTAAAACCTCTGTACATCTTTATTGGCTATAGAAGCAACCATTTCTGTGGAATCCCTTCTTCTTTTAGATATAATGTACTTGAACATACTTCACATGCCAGAATGTGCAAAATACATACCCTAGCAGGTTCAAACAGTGCGACATGAGGCAAGAAGATGTTTCATTCATTCACTCAGTCATCACCCATTCAAAATAACATTCACAGGTCAAGTGCTAAGGATACAGAAATAAATCACAATATCCTGACTTCAACATGTGCATCTGCCTCTCCCATAAGTGTGTGCTCCTTCTGCATACTGGTCACTGGCTAGGCTGGTAAGGAGTTTTTATCCCCATTCACAAAGACGGAAGGACAAGGCATTAGCTTAAAGCACTTAGTAATTCATGTCTTCCCACCTAGCTCCTCTGCTCTTGAGCCTGCCATATCAGCCCTTTCCCCAGACACAGACTTCTCTGATATAGCAGGTCCCTACGGTGATTTAATTAAACATTGAAGTAGAACATGAGTAACAGCAGATTTGAGGAAAAGCAGCATCACCCACATAAGAAAAGCGGGTCAATAGAAACTTCTGATTTAATCTACAAAGGTTTTAGGAGTTGATTGTGCTCCACAGTATGCCCCGCCATTTCCTTATGCAGGACCACATCACCAATACTATTCTTACATTTCTCATTCCTGAAGGCATTTGGGCACAAACAGGAAGAATTTACAGTCTCGTAATAATCTAGACACATTTCCAACACTGCTTTTCCACATTGGTTTATACTCGGCTATTATGGGTCTGTCTCCTGCATCGCACAAGGCGCACAGGATGACAGGAAGTGCATCATAGTTAACTTTGTATCTGCTGTGCTTCTCACAAGGCTTGAATAAATGACTCAACTGCAAGCGTAAAGTCCCTCTCACAGTCTGATTTAAATTCTTTTAAACTCAGAGTTTTTATTTCCATAGCATGCCACTAATTGTTATTGTCCGTGTTTGTCTCATCTAGAAGCCACTTATTAATCGGGTGTAGTAACAGTTTACACTTCCAGGGTCCTGATGTTAAACCGAAATCAAGGGTCTTCTAGTTTACGAAGACTAATGGACCCTTACCCTGTTCCAAGACCCACTTGAAGTCAGAAGCCACAGCAAGGTGCCTAGATAAAACATGGTTTTTGATGTCTTTCTCTGTGGCGGACCTGTCGTGAGTCCTAACTTTTATCCAGGAGGGTGGGGCTTGGTGAACTGTTTGTCAATCTTGTAACTAATCTCCCAAACCTCAAAGAGCAATGAGTTCTATTCAAGGTGAGAGGGAGGGAGAAGAATGCTCAGAAAATCCTTTCCTTGATATATGCACATGTCACATCTTACCTGAAACAGTTACCCTGGAAGATTAAATCTCACTGCTCTCTACACTATCTATCTGTGTGCAGTCTTATACCACACACCCTGGAATGTGAAAAAAAGAAGGAGCCCAGGCTACTTGAAAGAGGTTAATGGAAAAGGTTAAAGTAAGCAAAACAGAAGAAGCTTTTATTTTTGCATAAACTAAAAAAAACTTTTGTTATTCTTTATTGAAAATTGATAGAAATCATAAAAATAATTTTAAAAGGTTCAGAGAAGATATTAAGAATTTCATAGATGGTAATTAAACAGTTAGTGGGAAACCTAAGGATCTTTTTAAGTTATACCACTAAGCTTTCAAAGTGAAATGAAAAAAAAGCCTATCATACTTCAAAATGTTCCTAGGTACCACTGACAGAGACAATCTCACCGGCAAGCAGATTAAGGGTCTTATTCAATGTAATATTTACCAATATGTTGGTTTTCCTATATACAGACTACAGTATTTTTTTTTTTTTTTTGCTATCCACATTGCTTAGTAAAATAATGGATTAATAAAATAATAAAAATAATTAATAGAATAAAAGAAGACTAAAATAAAGTAATCTTCATGATGGCAAGTCATATTGCCAAATGAATAATACTGTAATATGATATAAAGCTATTCCTAGAAAAGTTAAAAAGTTAAAAGAATGTTCCCTACAGTTCATTAGCAGAGACTGTAACTTAAATGTGCTCAGAAGATGGTGTTATGTAGATATGCATGGAAAAATGCTTCAAGTTACAGAACTTAAGCACCCAGTATTGTAAAAATCATTCAAATTTGTAAACAAGACTTCATACAATGATAGTCTGGTTTACTTAACCCACCTTTCATTTTTCCAGATTTGAACTCTTTATTCCAGTCTTAAGAATTTACAGATATAGATACTGGAGGCCAAAAGTTGATAAAGTAGAGCTATGACATTGAATCAGTTTCCAAAAGAACTTCAGATCATGAATCACTGTGAAACCCACATCTCACTAAGAAGTCTCCATAACTTGTTGCTTATTCTCAACGAACAAGTCTATATTCTACTGACTATCAGTTTATATGAAACTAAGATCATTGTTTACTAAATGAGCTAAACTCAGTGGAATCCAAATGGGAAACTGCTTACTTTATTCCTGTCACTGTTTTGTGGGGTTTCTATCAATTACCCTTTGACAATTATGTGGGAGATCACAAAGCTTTCTGTCACTTTCAGGAATTTAAAAGGCCAGACTTACATACATCAAAGCTTCAATTTTCACAATTGATGTTTATCTCAATTCTTGTTTGATACATGGCTCAGGATCTACAATGGGAAAGGGTCATGATATGATCTACCAATACTCCTCCAGTACTCCACTTGGACCTTTCCACCAATCATCTGTCACTTCCGGTTTTCAGGCAAGTGAATGCTACTATGAGACAGAATGGCAAAAGCCTTGCCTCACTGCTATAGTCCTTTCTTGGTCAACACTGCTGACCACCATGTCTCCATTAAGGCAAGCTCCCAAATGTGTGCCCCAGTGCCAAAATGCATCCAGCATATGAAATAAGTCAAATTCTCTCCTTTGCATATAGAAGGATACTAGTTATGTACCACCCCTTGGAAGAATTGCAAAATTAGTCCCTCGAATTTTGAGAAAGGCTGCTGGCATATCTACTTGACCCACAGGAGATCCAGACGTTCATGTCATAACCATCCCAAACACTGGAAGAGCAGACTGCTGCCCTTTCTCCTCATTACCATCACAGAAATCATAACCAATTTCCTATGTCCCAAATTTCCAAGGACAAAAGCAGGTGCCAATCTGGATGTTCACAGAGTCCCTTCCAAACTCCAGAGAAAGCAGCCTGCTCTCTCACTACACTGCCCTTTGGCAGCAGCACAAGGATGCCTACAAATTTCTACTCTTCAACAAGTATCCAGCTGAAGAATAAGATACCAATCTTTTTTTTTTTTTTTTTTTTTTGGTGGTGGGTTACTTTTTTAACACTCCCCATTTCTAAGAGCAATTCCACTTTTTACTCAGCTTGTACAGGAGGAAGGAACCACTCACTCCTCTCCCATAAGTAGAAAAGAAGAAACTCTACAACACCCTCCTCCTCAGCTTAGACTGTTGATACCATATTTGAATTTCTCCTCATATCTTAGATATATAGAAAGGCTGGAGGAAGTGATGGGGAGATAGTTCTACTACCTTTAATGAGTCCAGTATGAATGTATGTATTACCTATTTTTAGAACAGAAGGCTTTTAGGGTTCAGCTTTGGGATTCAACTGAAATGAGAAACCATATGAAAAGTCCAAATTAGCATCCACCTTTACAAAAAAATTTCATCATAGAGTTACGGGATATTAAAGGGATGAAGAAGAATAAAGAAGAACTTCAAAACCAGGAAACATTCCATCAACGCCTATGCACCCAAAACAGGTTAGCCTGCTGATACTCAATGATTCCTCTACAATTTTAAATGAGAAAGTTATGTGAAAATGCAATTCATTCAAGAATAATGTTAATATAACAGTAACTAATGTTGTTTCTGTTGATGTTACAAATATATGACATTTTAAGAATCATCTTGACAGCTATAAAAACAAAAATAGAACTGGTTTTCCTCTAGGAGTGAAGGACCCATTAGGTAACAATAAAATGGAATTCTGGAAAAAGAAAATTTGTGTCACTAGTTGTTACTTCGATTCCTATGAGATTTCCAACAAAATTTGTAGCTATTTTTTCATGATTCAATAGTGTTTTAAACATAACCTTAAAAATGTTTTAGCTTATAGAAAGAAAAAAACTAGACTAAAATTAGAATAAATTCCCTAAACCTATAAGTAGGTTTTATATATCTCCCTATACGCAAGTAGCTAGATTCTTTCCACCATTATCCCAGTTTACTTTAATCATCTTGACAGAAGAGTAAATTTAGCACTGATATAGAGAAGTAATATAATGCCATTCTAAATCTAAAAGGGAATAATTTAGAGCACAGATTTCAGATCCTGCCCCCTTGGGTGTGAATTCCAGTTCTGCCACAATCTCAGACCAGTAATTTTACCTCTATGTGTCTTTTTTTCCACATGTAAAGAAATAAAGATATTAATAGTTACTTGCTTGCTAAAGTTGTGAGGATTAAAAGAGAATATGTATGTATGTGTATGTGTATGTATGTGTACATATGTGTATTTCACTTAGAACAGTTCACGTTATAAGCACTAAATAAGTATTTGCTACAATTTAGACAAAAATATTTTATCCAAATAGGAATATACTTATTTATTTATAATCTGCAAATATTTTAGTAGATATATTACCCAATAATTACTATTCATTTTCTAAGGTACTTTTCATTTTACATTTAAATATCTGAATAATATTTTAAACTAATCATGAGGTAAAACTCTTGCAAAGGAGTTTTACTGGAATGATCAAAAAACTGAAGAAATACTACAAACCTGACTCCTTATTGGTACCATGTCGACTTTATATCTGGCACCATCTTTGACCACCAACTGCCTCTCTGCATTTTCAGTAATAACTGGCTGCTCCTTATGGTCATATGATATTTTAAATCCAACAGCCACATCTCCAAATGTTCCAGCAAGTCGGGTTACATTAATTTGGATGTATCTAATAAGGTTCTCCCCAATAACCACTGATTGAAGATCTGAATACAAGGCAAATACTCCATGTGGGTCATCATTTGCAGAAACAGAGAACCTTGCGGTACATCTTTCTGGATCCAGTTCTGCTCCTCCCTTTATAGAAACCAGCTGGATCACATAATCTTCTTCAATCTCAGGAATATCATCTGGTAGCAAATGAACATCAAAGCTCACTTCACTCTTTCCATCAGGTATCACAAAAAATCCTTTTGTGGAAATGAAGTCTCTAGTAATATCAAACTCGCTGCTTAATTCCCAGTAAACCTAAAAGAAAAAGAAAAAATCCAACTGTTAAATAATTCAGCATATTGAATTAAAATCCTTTAAATTATGTTTTCCTCTATAATATACAAGAAAAGAAATTTTAATATGCCTCAGTATATTTGTGATCAAACTTTCCAAGAATAAGTTAGCTTGGAAAGTACACTGAGTCTTTCAGGCTGTCACACGCAATCTGCAAGACTGGATTACAACATCGCATTATTTTACCTGCTTCTAAAATAAAAACAGAATTTGATAAAGAGAAGCAAGTTAATTTTAAAATGCCAGGTCCCCAAATGCATTCATTGGTGATCCATGGACAATATCTGAAGATAAAAAATGAGTAGATAATCTGATGATTCACATGAGAATTGGGTTTTGTTTGCTTTTAATAAAAAGGGGATATCTACAAGATTTCATGAATTAAGATTTATTTTCCAAGAATTCCTGACCTCTAACCCATGAAATTATAACAGAAGAAGTACAGTTAATCTCCAATACAGGAGGACAGATAAGTATACATGGAAATTTCACAAAATATATTTTGCGAGCAAACAAATTACCTTGATCTGTCATCTGAGTACCCATATGACTTACACAGACATCTCAAAACATTTATACAAAAATGCAACTCCTAAAAAGCAGTTACTAAATGGAAAAATCCTATTGAGAAATAAAGCCCTGAGGAATATATTGAGCAATTTACAAAAATCATTGAGAGGCTTAAATGGGACAACTTCATGTTACGGCAAACAAAGAAATATAACACAGTTCAGGCATACCCTTCATGATTAAATGTTAGGAAAATCTTGCTGGCTTAAGTGTAACTGAACTTAATGAAATAACTGGAGGTGATGCTGGCTGGAGATTCCAAACCTCTCAGCTTCACTTAAAACCCATGTAATCTCAGTTTATCAGAAACTTCCTTTAACCAGGACACCAGGGTTTCTCTGCCATATTTGTTAGGCAAATTGTTACTCTACTTAGTGAAATCAAGAAGAAAAATGATACCATAACATCTCCTAAAATGCCCTTGACTCTTTTAACAAAGAACGTAATGGTCAGAGGCCCTTCTGAAGCCAATGGCTCTGTATAGGTCTTCTTGGGTAAAGACTCAGGAACAAACTGAACAACTCCATTTGGATTGCCAAACTTTTGTATCTAAAAAGCAAACAAAAAGCCAAGTGAATAACAACTATGGATGAAATCATAGTAAATCCAACATATTAATGCACAGATAAGCTAAAGAAATGAAAGAAACATAAAAAATGACACTTGTATATAATCTACTGTGGTAGATTGAATTATGCACCCCAATCCAAACATGTTCTTAATCCACATTCCTGTGAGTGAGAACCCATTGCAAACACAACCTCTTGAAGACATCATTTTTAGTTAAGGTGTGGCCCAATGGAATGAGAGTGGGTCTTAATCCATATTACTGGAGGCCTTATATAGAGAAGAAACTGGAAGCCAGAAGATGGAGAAGGCCACACAGAAAGAAGCTGGAAGTCACTGGAAACTGGAAAAGCCCACACAAAAAGATAGAGATCACCATGTGATAAGGCAGAGATGGAGGCCATGAAACCCCAAGGATTATGGCAAGCCAGCAGCAGAACACTACAGCTTTCAGTGACAAACAATGCCTTGCTGATGCCTTGATATTGGATTTCTAGCCTACTAAACCATGAGCCAATAAATTCCTATAGGTAAGCCAACCCATTGTGTGCTATTTGTCATAGCAGCCAGGTCAACTAAGACATCTACCTAGCTATCTGTTTTTTGTTTTTTTTTTAAAACCTTCTTTATTACACTGACTGTTGTCTAAAACAAATATGTTCCTATTCCGCAAGAATAATGGGAATAAGTTTCCAGAAAACTGCACTTTGTAGAATCCCAGGACAAGACTTTAGTATCTGAATTTTATTTTATTCACCTCATGTTTCCTTCATTTAATCAGTTAATTTTAGCTAATTTTTCCTACTAGCCATGATATATAATGGAGAGGCACAAAGGCCCCATACATAAAAAGTATCTTTTACATACTTCAAAAAATGTGCAATCTCCCTATATTGTTTTCAACATCCTTGTTACCATGCACTTTCTACTGGATGGACCAGGCAGTTCATACCAAACACGCTGAATTCAGGTTCAATCCACTTTGGCCATCTCTGTGCTATTCTTCCTTGAATCAATCTAACTCACAACTAGTTGGTATTTTTATATACTTTAATTAGAAAGGTATCTAATATATAGGATGATATAACAAATATCCCCTGTCTATAAGTGCCAAATAATACCAAATAAGAGGTTCCAAAGACCAGATTTTCTTAAAGGCTTTAAAATAATTCATTATGACTATATTAAAACATTTTTCTTAAAAAATTACCAATAATCAGGCTTTAAATGTAATGAACTAGAATAACAATCCAGAAAATTCATCCATCAGAATTATCATGACTTCATTTGGTTTTACAATTTTCAAGTCATCATTAGCCTGTAGGGTTTCAAGAAATATAAATATATTTTCTGGTAAATCCTTTAAATCCAAATTTTTCTTGGAAAAACAGACTTACTGTTAATGTAACATCTTTAGCTCTGGAATCTAATTTAGCTTCTCCTTTCACACGTTTAAGTTTAATAATGAAAGTTTCTTCAATTTCAATTTCTTCATGTGGATAGATTGTCAGAATTATGGTTCTCAATCCACTTTCTCCTTCTCCAAAATAGAAGGACCCGCTTACTGGGTCTGCTATGTCACTGTTCTGTGGTGGTAAGGCTTCCTGAGAATTAGGTCCCACTATTTCCCAGTTCACCTACAGGGTTATAATAGAGATATGAGGTGTTTTTTTTTAAAAAAAAAAAAAAAGAATTATTGGTGATATGCAGTGTTAGAAAAATTATATGTGAAAATAATTCTAGTTTATATCCAGCAAAGTCTTGTTTTAGCAACTCTTTCGTATTTTTGTTAAAAATAATTATAATTGCAAATATAAACTACATACATATAGAATATCAGTTTTCATGAATAAAACTGTCTTAACAAAGGAAGAAAAATATTAATTGGTCATTTGTCATTAGTACAGGATAGCAAAAAATATAAAAGGTAAAAGTAATATATAAAGTCAGAATATAATATATATTACAAAAACTCAAAAAATTTAAATTTTTGTAGTATAATACTGCCCTACTTTGTGCACAGATTCTGTCCATTAAAACCTATGTAAACAAATATAATGGGGGAATGCAACTATGGATTATTATTGTAGTAATGGAAACTTGTAACATTGATGTAAAAATAGTAGTGACCAGAAGTTCTGAGGGGAGATGTGGGAAGAATAGGTGGAACATTGCATTTTTAGGGCATTGAAATTGTTCTGCATGATATTGCAATGATGGATACAGGCCATTATACATTTTGTTAAAATCTATAAACTGTATGGTGCGAAGTGTAAACCATAATGTAAACTATAGACCTTGGTTAGTAGCAATACTTCAGTATTTATTCATCAACTGTAACAAATGTACTACACTAATGTAATGTTATTAATAGGGGAATACATGGGAGGGGGACAGGGTGGGATACATGGGAATCCTCTGTACTTTTCGATGTAACTTTTCTGTAATCTTAAACTTCTCTAAAAATAAAGTTTATTATATGAATAAAAACCTATCTGAATAGGACAGTAAAACAATACAAAAAGTCTGCTGGGTGTGCAGTCCCTTCTAAATTTACTTACATAAATTTCCTGTGTGAAATGAACAGAAATTTTCATAAATTGTTATGAGAAACAATTTTATTATAATAAATGTATTTCTTAATGTGTCTGCAATTTAAAATTGTATTTTTTAATCTAATCTCATGAAGAAAGAAAATTGACCACTTCTCTTTGCATCTTAAATTTCTATCAGCATTGGACAGAGCTGACCAACTCCCTCTTCTTAAAACACCATCCGGTCTCTGTTGGCTTACATGATACTCTGCCTTCCTAATTTTCCTCCTTTACTTCTCGGTCTTCTTTGCTAGTTCCTGCTGCTCTGATCCCTAAATGCTGAGAGCCCAGGGATTTGTTCTGTGTCCATCACATCTCTGTCTATGTTCCTTAATTCCAATGGTTTCAGATGACTCCATACGTGGCAACACCACCCAAAGCTAACCAAACCTTGCCCACCCCAATAAGCACACACATCCATCCACCCACCTGACCCTTCCACTGGGATGTCTAATGGATATCTCAAATTAGCAAAGCCAAAACAAAACTCCAAGTTTCTACTTCTCAGTAAAACTCACTACAATTTAACCTGTTGCTTAAGCTAAATTCCTAGGAGTTATCCTTGATTCCTCTCCTTCCCTCTAACTCTAGGCCAATAAATTTTTCCTCCAAAGCACACTCCATGTCTACTCATGTCTTGCCTTCTCCAGCTCCACCATTCTCCTAACTGTCCTCTCCACTTCTTTTCTGGCATCTTGACAATCCATTTTCCTCACAGCAGCCATAAACGAACTGCTTAAAATCACTATGCAATGATTTAATTCCCCTGCTTAAAACTCTATTGGCATCCTATTTTCACTTGGAATAAAATCTCCTCCTAGCTTAGGAGGCTTTATGGGACCAAACATCTATTGCCCAATCTGATCTATCTTGTGCCATTTCCCTTCACCTCTGTGCCCCCCACCCATGGACCTCTCATACCTCAAACATTCCAAGCTTGTCCAGCATAGGCTTTTCCTTCTGCCCCAAATGTCCATCCTTCTAATAGTCACATGACAATCCCTTTCTCCTCACACAGCTTTTGGCTTAAATATTACCATCACCACCCAATCTAAAGTAGCCAGCAGGTCACTCACTATCAGGTCTCCCTATTTCATGCTCCAACAGAGCACTTACTGTCATCAGATAACGTTCGTTTTATTTATTTTAGTATTTATTGTAAAACTTTTCCCGCTAAAAAGAATATTCTATTAGAATGAGATAAAGTCTGTCTTGTCCACCAATGTATACTCAGGACCTAGAACAGGGCCTAGCACACAGAAAGTTCTCAACAAGTATTTATTGAATTAATGCATTTTATCAGAATCATTCATTTAATTTCTAACTTGCTCTCCAGACCCTTAGGGCTGCATAAATTTTTATGTATTTCATAAGAGTCATAATCCATTTCACAACACCTGCTAAGGAATTAATCAATATTTATTGATTGCGACTAAATAAATGAATGTATGTGGGGAGTATGAAAATCCAACACCATGTTCAGTACATCACAATTTTTTTTAAAACATGGGAAGAATAACCCTACCTGAATCTCTCCCAAGTGTCCTCCCGTCCTCTCCAGCACCAAGGATAGAATCATAGTCGAATTGGGATTAGGAACAGAAATTTTGCTTTGATTGAGAAATCTTAGAACTCCAAAGCGGGAATCACTCTTGGCAATCGTGATTCTGCTCACTAGGTGGCGCCCAAGGACCGCTCCACCAGTAACACCAGCCAGCAGAATTTCAATGGGCTCCTCAAATTCACTGCATAGCAAGGAGTAATTCTGTGAGCCTAAACATATTAAAATGCTTCTAAAATCCAAATAGCTAGTCATTTTCCAAATTGGTCATGCATATTCAAGGCACAGTAGTCACACATCAAGTGGTAAGAAGAGGATGCTCAGCTAAAGACATGAATATCAACATCAATATTTTATAACCTGAAACAATTATCAGACCTTCCTCTTCTCCTTTTTAATTGCTTAATGCACCAAGGAAGTGAATTGAAGATTTCCACATTCTGATTAGACTTTTGCAAGTTTAAAACAATAAAATTATTATTTCTGCTAACAAAAAAGTGACATATGAAACCACAACAGTCTCTCAGTCACTCTTTCCCTCAGCAAATCCAAAAGTTGATTTGTTGCTTCTCAGTGGGCACACGTATTATCTAAAAGTCTATTATCATTACAACACATATATAAGGATTAGAGTACAATATCCATGCTTTATACATGCTCATATTATTTCCTATATCACGAAATAGTTTTACCTTTCATTGTCACCAATAATGGAAATATTTATAAAACTTAAGTTCTGCCCATGCTGAAAGGTGACTGAACTGCCATGCAGTACATAATCGACACCACCAGGAGTGGCAGAGGAACTCTGAGCGATGACATCAGCTGTCACATGACCATAAGTCCCATGCAGTCTCATCACTGGAATCATGATCATCCCGACATCTTCCTCCACTGCAACAGGAATTTGGAATTAACTGGTAGGCCAGGTGTGGAGATTTGAAGCTGTATGTATCCTAAAAAGACATGTTCTTAAATCTAATCCATTCCTGTGAGAGTGAAGCCATTGTAAGTAGGACCTTTTGATGAGGTTACTTAAGTTAAGGCATGGCCCAGGATGGGTCTTAATCCTATTACTGGACTCCTTTAAGAGAAAATGAAATTCAGACAGAGAGAGAGAAAGCCACAGAAGCAAGCACAGGAAATCAATGAAACCTGGAAGAAAAGGGAGAGACAAGCAGATGCCATCATGTGCCTTGCCATGTGACAAGAAGAGCCAAAGAGTGCAGGCAGCTGGTCTTCAGGAATAAACCAATGCCCTGATGATTGCTTCGATTTGGACATTTTCCCAGCCTCAAAAACAGGAGCAAATAAATTCCCATTTTTTAATCCAACTTGTTTCATGGCATGTACTTTGAGCAGCCTAGGAAACTAACACACCAGACAAAGCAACTAACTTTTATATAAGAGTTCAAGAAAATTAAGCATGGAAATTAAATATGATAGAACAGTGTAAGCACTTAAATGTTTCCATTGTTTATTTTATCATTTAAAAACAACCATTAGTGAAAATTTCAGGATTCAGTTTTTGGGAGGAATATAGTTTATCAAAAGTTGACATTTACAGTGAGCATTTTAAGTTAGAATTTAAATATAACCTATTTAATAATTAGCATAGTCATGCTTCTTCTGGGTTTTACATATAAATAAATGGCCCCTGCTTTCAAGATAATGCTAGATGGACAGGAAAAACACTGAAATATGTGTACTCAAAGGAAACCATTTATTGCTTCCATATATTTGGTGTAAATATAAGAAATAAGATATCAATAAATGAGGCCAATATTATTTATATCATATGAATGTTTATAAGTCCAAATATAAATGCCATTCTATTACTTTTTCAGTTCCTATGAAAACTATTTGTGAATCTCAAAATGCATCTTCAATGTTTCAACTTAAAAATTCTTTTAAAAGTATCTATTTCTTGATAACCTCTCATATTAAAATATTAATAGAGTTCACATTAAATATCATTAAACAATACTGAATTTATATTTACAAGTATAAATATGCCTTGTCCAAAGTTTCCCTAGGATAGTTAACCAAACAGAAATGAGTTAACAGAAAAAAAAAATTCCAAGTCTCATTTGTTTCTTGATGCAAAAATGCAACATGATTTTTACTAGCTTTAGAATGAAGTTCCCAAAATGATGTCTTCCATGACTTTACTCATAAAGTCAATATAAATCAACTCCTAAGTAATTTTCGAAATAATTTTAAACAACTAGACAATCAAAGAATTTTGATAGAGGCAATGAAGCCAATAATTTGACAGTAAGAAGATAACATTTTTATTTTAAAAGGCTTATTCATATTCTGCCTTTGAATAAAATAATGCTCGAGAAGGGTGGCCACATCTTTCTACCCAAGGGGGAATATGGCCATGTATTCTGCATTGTACTACAGCAGGGAAAAACTGGCCATTACAGGCAGGCAAGCTGCTGATAGGAAGTCTCTGGACAAAGCAAGATCAGGGATCCAAATAACACCTGCATTTGTAGCCAGGGAAAATAATTAATTTGAAAGGTGATTTTTCATTAGAAAATGAATATTCCTTGGTTTCTAATCTCAAAGAAAATTAAGTATTGGAGAAATAAGAAAGATATTCATTAAAATGTTTGAAACAGAAACATTTCAATATTCCTGAGGTTTTAAAAAATTCTCTATATTGCCTATTGCTTAACCATTAGCAATACCATTTGAACTATTTCAGCACAAATAAGGTTCATTACTGCCCAAACATAACTCAAAATATATTTTCAAAATAAATGTATATAAGGATGTAAATTTCTGTGTGTGCATGCTGAACTTAGAAAATTTGCATAGAGGAATTAAAACCGATAACGTCATGTTCAGGTACTTGTAATTCAGAAAGTGGTGGTAAACTTATTATAAGTAAGGGTAACTGAACCTACCTTCAAAGGCAGTATATCTTGGGTCAAATTCAATGATGCCCTCTGCATTATCACTTTTCATTATTATAATTCGAATAATGGAGATGTTTCCTATTTCAGGAGGTTGATCTATCTGAAGTCCATTTTCTCGGATGGTAAAATCATACCCTCTTGCAAAATCATAAAAAAATAAAAATAGAACAGGAGTAGTATATAACTGTTCAGCATGAACTGAAGGGTCCTCTTAGCTTCTATTACTTAATCTCATTAGACTTTTTAATCCTTATTAAGGTTCCCAAACACTAATATATCCTTTTTTTAGCCTAGAATAAAGATTGAAATGGATTTTTGTGCTGCTTTCAATTATTATTGCCCTCATGAAACCAAATTAATACATAGTTAATAAACCTGGGCAATGGGAAGATAAAACTATTAGGAAATGGGGAAGAAGCTGTCATAAACAAAAGCTCTCAGGCTGGGCATTCAATATCGATACCTACTTCAGTAGGGAGCCAAGGAAGTAAATATCCATTAAGCCAGAGTGTGCTCAAAGATGATAAACTAGCTGGGCTTGAGATTTATAGTTTTAGGTTGACAGAGTTACTTTAATGAAATAATGGGTATCATAATACTAATGAAATTTCAAGCTAAATCATCAAGATTGGAGAAAATACCTTAAATTCGGAGGAAACCAATTATAATCAATGCCTCCATTCTCTAAAAAGGGGGTCATTTGCTTGTCTAATGCCATACTTCAGCATCATTTCTGGGAAACTTAAGATTGGAAGGTATGTGAGCTCACAGGTAGAATGATAATCTACTTAAGTCACTGAGTGAAATGTTTTTGTTAAAGAAAGCTTTTAAACTTGGCATTTATATAACAAATGTAAAAACATTTTCATGCACAAGATTTTCCTTAAGACATATATAAATGCAGATATTATTCTTGTTCCATCACCCCCAACAGAAATTCTGTACCAATTAAGCTTTAACTCCCCTTTCCCAGACCTCCCCATCCCCTGGTAACCTGTGTTCTGGCTTCTGACTTTATGAATTTTCTTATTCTAATTGAAAAACATGTATTTTTAGCTTTGAGAGAAAAAATTATATTTTAGAAGATTGAAAAAATATATAAAACTTAGCCTTTATCATAATTTCCCTACCGTGCTCTGTCCTAACGTCATATAAATCTGAGAAAGAGCAGAGAAGGAACTGCTTTACAGTTCAATATTTATCACTACACAATTGAGCATTTACTCTCTCTTTCCTTCTTTCTTTCTCTTTTGTTTTCATGTTTCTAATACCCTTTTCCTCTTTACCTTCCCTGGAGTTCCACCTTCATAATTGCTAGAGAAAATTCCTCAAAGCCTTCAGGAAGGTCATCATCAAGTATTGCAATGGTCACACTTTTTGCCATCTCCCTTGGTTCAAAAAGGAGCTCCCCAGCCACAGGAGTGAAATCCAAACCTGCTTCTGCGGTTCCATTCATAGTCTCATACCAGAGTCTCACATGGCCAAAATATCCACCCAAACGGACCACTGTTATGTTGACCTATGTGACAAGCATTGTTTGATTTGAATGTTTAATCTACCAGACAATACTTAACTTTTATTGTCTCTACTTAGAGATCCTATTTACTGGAATTATGTTTAAAGGTATATGTTAAAATCATGATATCAGAAGCAAATTAATCTGTGATAACTTTGGAATATGAACACATTTTAAAGACTACTTCACAACAGCAAAACAAAACTATATTTAAGATCTTAAGCATTTCACACTTTACCCTTGGTGTTTCCTCTGACACTTGAAGATGCTCGTGTGAAAAGGCAAATCGGCCATAGGGAAAGTCACTGGCAGCCATTGTGATACTGGCAGTTCTGCTGGAATCACTCAGTAGTCCTGCCTCACTGATTTCAGTCAGCTGAAACTCATAGAAACACTTTTCCTCAGGAATGTCATCATCCAAAGCCTAGAGAAGGACAAAATGAACCATTAATAGTAGACTCTATAAAATTTAAAGAAAAATATTTACCACTTGAACACAAACTAATTTGAGCTCCCCCTTCTCACTTCCCAGACACATCCACAGAGCAAAGGGCGTGACAGAAACCAGTATCACTGATACCTGTATTAATACAATAGCTGTAGACTGTCCATCTCGTATTGCCAGTTTTCCTGATGTTTCTGAAAATTCCCCCACTGAAGGGGGGACTATCCTCCAGGACACCGTGACTTCCCCCAAAACCCCTCGGCCACGAACAAGGCTACAACAATACACACGTGTATTTCAATACATTTTTATGGAAGGAACTTCTTCTAAATATTTTCTGTGTCTTTGAACAATTTTCATTTATTTCAAGATATTTCAAGATATTTGTGTTTTTAAATAGCATCTATCAACTCTAATTCCAAGACAGTTACATCCAAATTACTGAGCTAGTATAAATATATCTTGACAAGAACACTGGCAAAAGCCTCACACTAAAAGTGGATGGTTCAAAAGAATAAAAAGAAGCATTTATAGACTTTGCACATAACACACAAGGTACCAAATATAAATAGGCTAACAAAGTTCTGTAAACAACAGTCTTTCATCTATGCTTATGCTAATGGAAAAACAACCAAAAAAAGAAAAAGTATTAAAATCAAATCTAGCTACTTCATTAATATTTGATGGCCCATCCCTCATGAGAAAATTGAGGTAAGCAAACTTGTCTAGGATCATAACTAATTTAGTTACAAGATAGGCCCTCATTTTAAAACACTTAGAATCATAAAATGCTTGATCTAGGTGATTTTCTTCAGAATAGGTTTGTTTATAGCTAAGACACACAAGGTTCACAGAAATTAAGTAGTGCTCTTATTAAACATTTAGTAACAGAATGGGGCTTAAAGCATAGACTTTCGATCTTAACTCAGTGTTTCTTCCTCTGCACAAATCACTCAAGAAAGAGTCAGAAACTACCTCACGATCTAATGTTAAGGTAGGTCAGAATATATTTTCAATAACTTGTTCTACCCCACACATATACACACATACAAGTTGCTCTATCAATATATAAAATGATCATTTAAAGACTATTTAAGTACTGAGAACAATGTATTTAAGGCAGAAAACAAAGCTAATTATTTAAATAAAACTTCATACACCCCCAAGAAGGTAAAGAAAAATTATGATGCTATTACCTAATTATAGCAGTGCCATTATATTTTGCTGAGGGTTCCCCGATGAGAACATGCCGAGATGATAGAGCTATCCCAACTTCTCCTGAGGTTCCCTGATCTCCCCGAATGACTATGGACGCACTACCTAAATTGAAGGCAATATATGCCGCTTTTATAACAAACATGCATATGCACTTAATATATGCCAAGAATTTTCTAAGCTCTTTACATATACAAACCCATTTAATCCTCATGGCAATTATATAAGTTAGGTACTTGCATTACCCCATTTTACTAATGAGGACATTAGGGCACATCTATTGAAGATGTAAAGGCAACTAACTAACCTAAGATCACACCATAGTAATGCTTAACAAAAGGGACAAGAGAAAATGGACATCAATTCTACTCCTGCTCACAGGATAAGCAAGTATTCTACTATTTGCATTAATTCACTTTACAGTAACCATATTGCAGCTCAGTTTCAATGGATTGTATCACAAAAGCAAGAATTCCCAGGGATGTTTATTTTTAATTTTATTATTTTACCATTTGCCTTACATTACTATTGTATTCTCTTCACACTCAATTGCTATACTCTATTTACATCTGATTGCTATCCTCTCTTCACACTGGACTGCTGTACTCTCCCAACTATGGATTGCTATCCTCTCTTCACACTGGATTGTTGTACTCTCCTAACACTGGATTACTATACTCCCCTTGTCTTTGACAAAAGGTTAATGAAACCTTGACTGGTTTGTCATATGCAAATATGTCACTGTCAGAGAGAAATATATTTTTAATCATATTTTTGATATTGATAAATGATTTGCCCCAATTCACTGATATATTCTTGTTCTTGTGCCCAGGCAGTCTATATACCAGCCCTGTAATTTTAATGTGATGTAGAAAAACTGAGCTAATGTGAGACTTACAGAAGAATAGGGAAGAATGATATGCTTCCCTGACAGGCTTGTTGGAATGTAGTCTTAGATACAAGTGCAGAACGAATAACTACCTCAGGTATGTATGGTGATGATCTCTACAATTTGAGAATCGCCTTGGTCTTAGAATTCTGCTTTCAGCCCCAGACCTCTACTTAGGTTGGAGTGCTTAGTTGCAAAAAAGACATTTAGCAGTTGCCAAGTCCTCATAAAAAAGTTACTGAATCATTTTTTGTGTGTGTGGTTATTATTATTTTAGTATAATAAGAACATTTTAGAACCATTAATCCTTTCTCTACAGATACAAGAAACAGATTATCATAGAGACCATAGGCAAATGTGAATTATGATGCCTACTTCTGAAATGTCAAAATGTCTACAACTACTTTCAAATGAAAACAGGTATAGCTGGGTTAAACATTAAACATAATAAAATGCTAAATTTTAAAATAATTTTTATTACAAAAGCAGTATGTGATTACTGTGCATGTTTTAAAAATACATGTAATCAAACACCACTATTAATATTTCAAGTAAATAATTCCAAACACATGTATACGAGGCATGAGACAAAAATGGGATTATATTGAACATGCTGCTATGATGCCTACTTTAGTTTTTAAAATTTGTTACTTATAATATAGATGGAAAATGTCATCTTTATGTTTTAATTTTATAATATACAAATAAATAGTTTAGGAATTATAAAATCTAACATTGTTTATCTTTGTAACTATTGATTATTTGGCTGTTTTTTTCTGAGGATCTACTTTTTAATTTCCCAAACGGTGAATTTCTCTTACCTTTCACTGGGGATATTTCTACCTTATCAACTGATGTCAGCTGAATGATGAAATGCCTGTCCCCCTCCAACACAGTGCCTCGAAGTATGTGCAAAACAATGGTCTTCTGGAACTCAGTCTGCATTAAATCAGAGGAACAATAAATTTTCCAGGTTGACCAAAACATAATTTTGAATATTCTCATTAGCAGAATCATGTTTATGTCCATGCACCTTTTTAAAATGGGTCCTTTTTGTCATTTAGAATTACAGACTGCTTCCAGAGAAAATTATTATAATAAAGCTCTGACTATAAATCTCATTTAGGCTCTCAAAGGAATTTTTTTTTACCTTTTTACTGTAAATTTACTAAAACTTTCAATCATGAAATGTATAATTTCAACAAGAGAGCTAAATGGTCAGGGCATAATGCAAAGAAGACAAAGGTCATACGTTCAAAACTTTTACAGGACCATTAGCTCCATTCAAAGGATAAAACATAGTATAGAGGATCTTCGATGATAGTCTTAGATGCAGTGGACAGTGCGGTTGGGACGTCCTGTTCGGCGGGCGGCGGGCGGCGGCGGGCGGCGGGGTAGGAGAGGCCTAGGCTCCTGCGGGGGCTCGCAGGCGTGGAGGGCACACGGGGGAAAAACCACCGCAGAGACGAGGTAAGCACGCAGGTCTAATTTATTAAGGGAAGTACAGCTGCTTATATAGGGTTATGGTGGCGGGAAAGGAAAACGGGGCGGGGCGTGATAGGCCGGGTGCAGTTTCCAAACCTTATAAGGTGTGGCCTTGGCGGTGTGGCTCTCCCTAGCTGCGCGGGAAGGGGGAGTGTGCATGTGGGCAGGCTTTTTTCTGGCCATTATCAAGGCAGATGTTGGCTGCCTGGGCGAGGCTGAGGGCGGTGCGCCCGTTCCATGGCTGAGGGCAGTACGCCCGTTCCAGCCGCCCTACACCCGAGCGGTGGGCTGCGCATATCCCCCACTGGGCACGGCTATGCCTGCTGGCCAGACTTCAGCCTGCCTTACTTCAGGACAGTACTGAAATGCTGCCACTGTTGATAATCACTGGATTTCCAACTCATTGCATGTGTTGCTGATGTGAAGTTAGTGATGGCAGGCTCCCAGTTAACAAAAAATTGCATCACTAACTCATAAGCAAATTTTGCCTCTCTATCCAAAACCTGGTACTTTGTACAAATATTTCTTTTTTTTTTAACCGTCACCTTTAAAAGTTTGTTTTGCTTTATTTTCATTTGGGCCTATGTGCTAACTGCATTCCTAATTATTTTATACTTTTCCCCCATTGTACAGTTTTCTCATGATTGCTAAATCAGTGTAAAGTTATTGATTTTTTCATTTAAAATTTGTTCTCCAATCTCAGATGCAGAGCGTTTGGATTGATCCTCATCCTGTCTGTAGCATTGACGGTTTGTTCTCCTTTTTTTTTTTGCAGGAGGGTTTGATGACTTTATTTAACATGTTTGCTAGTTTCTGGACTCTATGTAAGTGCTTTTTCTCTTTCTTGCCCTCAGTTTCTACATCTGAAAGTGGCTGAAAGTGGGATTCCTCAAGGATATCCAAAGGTTTTTGTTGCTTGTATTAGTTACCTATTTACACATAAACAAATTACCCCCCAAAACTTAGCGACTGAAAACAACAAACATTTCCTATGCCAGTTTCTCTAGGTCAGGAGTCCAGGTGTGGCTTAGGGCGCCTCCGGCTCAGTGTCCCTCATGAGGTCACCTTCAAACTGTCTGCTGGGAATGCATTCTCATGTGAAGGCGTCACTGGAAAAGATCAGCTTCCAAGCTCACCCACATGGTCACTGGCCGGCTTCAGCTCTTCAAGCAAGCTGATGGACTGAGGGCCTCAGTTCCTTAGGGGCTATCACCCTGTGGTACCTCCCATGGGGCAGCTCACAATATGGCAGCTTGCTTCTGCCAGTATGAGTCACTTGGCAATTGGAGGAATTCTTCTTGCCCTTCAGCTGCTCTTTTCAATCCTGTTCTCCAAAATGCTCCCCGTCCTATTACTCATTCCTAAATGTATCTTATTCTGCTTCTTAATTTGTTGATATTATCCATGTTTCCATATTTAGATTTAATTTATAATTGCTGAGGGGATTCCATTGTACACATTTGCACTATTTGCATTATTTATTTAATAATGGCTATTTGCTACTACAAATAGTGTTATCATGACCATCCTTATACATGCTTCTTTGTATTTCTCTGAGGTGCTATTGATTTTAATATAGTCTATATATTTCTATTGTCCTTTACCTTACTTCTACATATGTAGAAGGCTGCTTTTCATATAATATGATTTCCAGTTCTAAAAAAAAAAAAAGTACAAGTAACAGAGAAAGAAAAAGGAGGTTTTCAGGTGGCATTTCCCAATTTTTTTCAGAATACTCATTAAGAGATAATAATAAATGTTCTGAGATTTATATTTTTCAAAAAGGTGGTGGAGAAGTTTTACAGGGAAATCCAAAGACCAAATTTCTCCTATTAGATATTCACAATGCACAGAGGTTCTAAAGTTCCTGCACATGCAAAAAAAACTACCTAACTTAGTTTAACCAAGCTTTTCCCAAATCTATTTGAACAAGGAATCCTTTTCTTTCCCTTAAAATTCACAATTACTATTCTACAAAACAACAGTGTATACAGCAGTTTAGGAAATACCATTATAGGCTTTCTCAGAAAATATAAATTGTTTCCTAACTTATTGAAATTCAAAGCTCTTAATATTTTAATTACAACATGTAGAAAATTTTGAGGTAGCAACCCATCATTTCATTCACAATTTTCTATATAAAAATTATAAAGAATATTCTAAATTTCAGGAAGTTAGCTTCTTCATAAACATTATTTTCTGTAATCCTTGTAATCCCTGCTCGAGTTAAACATTGTTATCATCATTTTGTAGTTAGGAAATTAAATGTGAGAAAAATTAATAAATTTTCCTAAAGTCTCATGGTGTTTAATGTTGGAGTAAAGATTTTAATTAAGGTCTGGCTAGCTATAAAAATCTATATCCTTTTAACCTTTCAGTGGCTACTTCCAGTATCATAAGAGAACCAAGACTGAAAAGACAGAAGAATGACACAAGTACAAGAAATGGAAGTCAGTGGCAATGAATAAACACCCTGGAAAGAGGAACCAGAGAGAATGGAATATGAAGCAAGAAACGTGGAATGCAAAAGGAGAGATGAGATTTGTCAGAACTATAGAACGCAAGGTGAAACAGTGTCCATGAAGAAACGATGGTTGATAATATTGAATACTGAGGGGAATACATGCAAAGGAAAATATGTGACCAATTTTTTAATGAAGTAGATTTTTCTAATATGAAAAAAAAAAGTTTAAGATAGATGGTAAAGTAAAAAAGAGCAAGCAAGTTACAGAACAGATTGCAGAGTAAAATTCCATTTGTGTAATAATAAAATACATATGCATGGTTATGCATAGAAAATTTTTAGATAGATATATAAGGCACTTCCAATAGCATTTACCTCTGAGGAAATAGGAATGGGAGATCAAGGAGGATCTCGGGGAATGATTATTTTTATTTTACATCCTTCTGTATTTTTTGAGGTTTTTACCATGAACACACATATCTGTATGATAGATTAAAACATAAAGACAGACAAAAGACCAGATGGGTAAATTGTGTCTTCTTCAAATACACATGTAGACACCACAAAGGGTCAAAACTGACAACAACTCTAGGAACTAAACATAAGAGAATGACACTAAATCTAGGAGAATTTCTACTAATGGATCAATTTGGAGTGGTCTAGACTACACATACCCATTTCATACCAGGAACCCCACTAACAGGGAGAAACACAAAGGGAGGTATGACCCAGCAGCAATTGTCACCCCAAAAAGAGCTATTGTATTCTCATCAGCTTTTTCTCCTCCACGTCAGTTCAGAGCTTACAACTCCCAATATGCAGATAGTAAAAGGGATGAGAATGGGGCATTGCATTACAGGACTTAGAAGATTTCCCATGAGTACATGTAATAAGAGATGAGGCAGGAAGCACACACTTTCTTAGAAGCCCTTACAAAATTGGAAGAAAAATAAAAATGTTGTAAAATAGGAGTAAGGAACTATAAAGGGAACAACTAGCATGAAAAGAGAGATTAAATTAATCTTTTTTTTTAATAGATTTATTTTTATTTGTTTATTCTCCTCCCCCTACTCGTTTGCACTTGCTGTCTGCTCTCTGTGTCCATTCGCTGTGTGCTCTCTTGTACCTGCTCATCTTCTCTTTAGGAGACATCAGGAATCAAACCTGGGACCTACCATGTGGGAGAGAGGCACTCAATTGCTTGAGTCACCTCCATTCCCTGCTTTGCTGTGTCTCTCATTGTGTTTCCTCTTTCTGTCTCCTTGTTGCGCCATTTTGTTGCATCTGCTCACTGTGCTAGCCTGTGGCACTAGCCCACTGTCCTGCTTGTCTTCTCCAGGAGGAACCAGGAACCGAACCCGGGATTTCTCATGTGATACGTGGATGCTCAATCACTTGAGCCACATTCGCTTCCCAATTAATGCTTTTTTAAAATTAAAAACCTCAAAGAAAGAAATGCAATTTCAGAAATAAAATGTTCACGGGATCAAAAAACAGTAGAATTAAAACTGGAAAAATTTACATCAGTGATGCATAAGAAAAATTGTAGTGTTTTATCAGAATGCAAAGGAAAAGGTAAAGATAAAATTATGTGTGTCATGGTTATGCCTCAAAGAATTAATCTAGTTGTTCTCTGTAAATTTCCTTTCTCTCTGTTTTCTATCCCTAGAAGGCATTTTACTTATCCCAGCCTATAATGAAAACTTAGCAAAGGTTCAAAGAAATTACTGGGCTAAGTGCAAGACCAAACAGGGAAGGAATAATAGTGAGTTTGCTTGGGATCAGCCCTTGCAGAAGGGATGAGAAGGAAGTATGCTTGGATAAAGGGCAAATAGTCAAAGTAGGCAGTAGAAAGGTAACCTTTATTCTTAAAGCACCAAGGGAACGAGGGGTAGGGACTTTCAGAGCAAGCTTCTCTTGAGCCTGGCCCTACGCTAGACCTCTGCAGTGGGTGCGCTGACATCCGCTAAGAACTCCCTTCAGGAAGGTACTCATTACAGCATCTGCTAGGAATGCCTCCAGCAGACAGAGCTCACCTGTCAACCCTTTGGGGACTGCTTCCGTTGAAGAAAGCCACCCGATCCAGGGTCTTCTTTCATATCTAATATCTGGGCAACACAAGAAAATAAAAATCCACCCATGCACCAACTCAGAAGAGTTCTGATGGGTCAGTCCATCTTCAAACTGTTGTAGCAGCTTAAGATGGCATCCTGGCTTGGCTTCACCCCCTGCCCAATCCTGTTTCCCCCTGCACACACACACACACACAGGAAATCTTAATCCCAAAGGCACTCCATAAAAAGCCTCCTGACATTGATCTCCATCTCAGAATATTTTCCTCAGGGAAGACAACCTTAGTATTCCCACGAATTTATCACCTGTGGACAATTTATCACTCATCAGTCCTGGAGAATTTTAAATTCCTATAAACAGAAAGTATGGAGCTTAGATATCCTGCATAAAGATAGAAATACGAAGAACTTCACCCTCTTGCCAGGACAGCACTGAAGAGAACTAATGGGAGAATTTCCCTGTAATGACACCACGGTCACCACTACATTTTCAGGCAGTTCAAAATACCACTGGTGGGTTCCAGCAGCTCAGGCTGCGGGAGGAGCGGCAGCGGACAGCAACCCAACAAGATGCCCAAGAGGAAGGTCAGCTCAGCCCAAGCGGCGGGAAGGAGGAGCCCAAGAGGAGGCTGGTGAGGCTGTCCCTAAACCTGCTCCTGTGAAAGTGGAAACGACCAGATCCCCAAATTCACCATTGCCACTTCACCACAATCCTCCTCTTCTAGAACATAATGAGACACCCTGTAAGGACCCAAAATTCAATAGTTAGTCAAAAAAAAAAAAAAATACGAATTAGAACTCTTAGATATATGTACCTCAGAGATGGATATATAAGAACAATAGAGATATTATGCAACTATACATGAAACGTAGCAGGTTAATGACTGAAGAACTAGATGGAGACAGTAGAATATGAAAAGTGATAAACAAATCCATCCTTCCTGATGAAGGGCACTGAGAAAGGATGACCTTATTCTTGAAAGAAAGGACCATGCTATCTTTCATTAGGTGTGGATGTAATGCTCAAAATTAGAAACCTGAGAAGTGGATTTGGTAGTTGGAACCTGGTAACTGGGAAATTATTGCTCATTAGCACTGAAAAAAAAATCTTTATAGAAAGTTTAGACTAATTTCTAAATTCCACTTTTGTGTCAGATGAGAAGTTTTCAGACCACGGCTAGGTAATGCAACCTAGACATTGCTTGAGTGACCAGATATCAAAGACTGAGAAATGAGTGGATGAATATCTGAGACATCTAGTTTGGGTTATCAATGCCATCATTCACAGAGACCTCAAGAATGGTGGCAGAATGTCTAAGTGGCAAATGGATTGACAAATGGTATGTCTAATTAATTTCTTATTGATCTATCAGAAAGATTTGGAAATATAGTATTTGCTTCTGTCCCGAATTTGGTGCTGAAAGCTCTAGAGAGAGGTCAATAGATTATTTAAAAAAAAAAAAAAAAAAAAAAAAGTAGAAATGGACCATGTAGCATTGGAATTACTTCATCTTTAAAAGTTTGGTGGAATTCCTTTGAAAACCATCTGGGGACCTTCTACTTTTTTCTTTGAATTTTTGTATCAATCTATTTTATGGAAATTTGTTTAGACTTTCTATATCTACAAGGGTCACTTAATATAGGTTTTAAAATGTGCTTGACTAGGTTTTTACAAAGCAATTTGTTATAATTTCCAATATTTCCTCAGTTTAAAGATTATTTCCTCCTTATGATTTCTTATTTTGTAAGGTTATTTTTATTGGTTTTTCATTTCAAAAGAACAGTGCATTTATTTATTCATCAATTCTACTGTTTTCCTGTTTTCTAACTAATTGCCTTCTGCTTTTGCATGTATTAATTTAGGAAGGATTTATCAAACATGGCTCCAAAAGCAAAAACCATAAATAGGCTGACCAGTCTGGATTCTATTTTTCTGTATTTGGTCTATCTGTCTATCCCAGAGCCAATATCACACTGTCTTATTTACCTTAGCTACACAGTGTCTTAATTTTGTTAAGCAAGTCCAACTACCATGTTCTTCTTTAAGAGTTTCTGGCTATCCTTGGCCTTTTGCATTTCCACATAAAATTTAGAAACAACTTATCAATTCTCATCTACCTCCCCTCCCACCTTCCCTTCCCAAAACAGAACTGGGAAATCTGATCAGGATCACATTGGTAAATCTCACTTGGCTCTGGTAGGGTTGGGGTTATTCTCAGTGAAAGTCTGTGCACAGCTTAACTGGGCATGGTATCTTGTCTCCCCCAACTTTTTTCATTTATTAAAGCTGGCAAAGGAAGAGAAGGGGGAGTAAGCTGAGTGGACAATAAGAGACATCAAAATTACATCCTAGAATGGGTTTAGTTGACACTCCAGACAAAATCTTCATGGCTAGTGTTGATAAAGTCTGTTTTCATTTCCTAGCCTGCTTAAAGCAGATGCCCCGAAATGGGTTGGCTTTTAACAATGGGAATTTATTAGCTTACAAGCTTATAATTTTGAGGCTGTGAAAATGTCCAAATCAAGGCATCATCAAGGTGATGCTTTCTTCTTGCTGCTGGTGCTTCTGGACTCCTCTGTCAAATGACAGGGCACATGGCAGCATCTGCTGGTCTCTCCCTTCTCCTCCAGGTTTCCTTGATTTCAGATTCTTGCTTCTGTGGTTTTTCTCTCTCTCTCTCTGTCTCTCTCTCTCCATCCCATTTATAAAGGACTCCAATAAGAGGATTAAGACTTACCCTAGGCCATGCCTTAGTTGAAGTATCCTCATCAAAAGGTTGTATTTATAATAGATTTACACCCATAGGAATGGATTAGCTTTAAGAACATGACACCACTAGGTCATAAACAAATAAATCACTTAAGACTGTCCTACAGGGCTTTGGAAAGAGGTATTATTCTCAGGAGTCATAGAAACCAATTTCAGAGGCAAAGAGATCTTGGCCTTTCCTCCAAGCTGTGCTTCACCTTTACTTGTGCTTTACATTTACACATGCAGATGGACTAATGTGTTTTCCATTATTTTTTATTTTGATTCTGATTTTTTTGCATGGCTGAAGCATACTCAAATGTTTGACTTGGTTGACTAGTTTTGCCCTCAATCAAGAGAGGAAATATTGATAGAAAGGCAGTTTTGATAGTGGGATGGAGACGGGGTCTGAATTAAATAATGCAATTTCAAATATGTAAGGGTTTTTGTTTTATGATTTTTCACCACAGGGGATATGGATTTTCAAAAAAGTTTTCTAGACTTCCTGAGTACCATTATATGAATTCATAAGTACCACTATGAGAAAGAAAAGTAAACAAAGATAAATTAAAGAAAAACAATAAAAGTCCTGATGCTGACTATACCTCATCAAAATGAAGTGTCCCATTCAAAGGATTGAGATCATTTTTAGCCATCTCATCTATGGTCCACTGAAGTCGGACAGCTCCTTTTCCTCCATGGGACCGGACAACTGTTAATGTCACATATGAATCAGGGTCACCAAATAAAAGGGATTCATCAACTATTACCTGAAAGAAAGAAAACCCAGTAAGGTGAAACAAAAGAGCAGGAGAAACAAACAATCTCATTCATATTTACAATGACTTCAGTTTTGAATTTAGAACTCTGTTTATGGCATGTTACAATCATGTGGCAGAAAAAGGGCTTATGTTCACCAAACCCATTTCCTTTTTGTTCTTGACACTCAGCTAGATGACATTCCCCAGTTTCTCTTGCAGTTGGGCTGTGTGACCAATTTCTGGCTATTAGACTATAGGCAGAAGTGATGTATGCATAACACATTGGCAGTCAATCTCCACACAATCCTCCACATTCTCTCCTTCCCCACTTGCTTGGTGAATGGAGAATATCTAAGGGTTAAGAGAACAGAGCTACAAGATGGAAGGAGACTGGTCGCTGAGTTGGCACTTGAAGGAGAGATGCCCAGGAAGGACACCCAACTAGGAACACCAGCATAGTATAAGACTGTGGTCCCAATTTAGACATTTTCTTAAACCTAGTCCATATTCCTGTGGGTGTGAACCCATTGTAAATAGGACCACTTGAAGATATTATTTTTAGTTAAGGTGTGGCCCAGATGAATGACGGCAGGCTTTAATCCATATTACTGTAGGTCTTACAAAGAGGCCACAGGGAGAAGTGGGAAGTCATCAGGAAACAGAAGAGCAGAGAGAAAGGAGAAGACGTTGTCATGTGATGGGAAAGTCAGGGAACCCCAAGTATTGCCTACAGCCAGCTCCAGAACCCTACAGTCTTTAGGGAGAAAGCAAGCCCTGCCATAACTAGATGTTGTACTTCTAGCCTCAACACCATGAGCCAATAAATTCTCATTGTTTAAGCCTACCCAGTGTGTGGTATTCGTGATAGCAGCTCTGGCAAACTAAGACAAGATTCTCACAGGAGTAAGAAATGAACTCTTGTTATGTTAAGGAACTGAGATTTGGGGTTTCTTTGTTATAGAATTTAGGCACCCTGCCTAAATAGGCTTCTGAATTATCTAGTTTGCCACCTTTAACAAGTACAAGTTTAAAATAGGTTGTATTAACCTGACATAAAGAGAGAAGATTCAATGTGTCAATTTACCTGATCTGTTTATGTTACCCATGACTCTGGTTCAACTGAATTATATATATTGACTCGGTGAAGCAAAGTCCAAATTGAATCTATATTAACCCCCATTTATGTAAATACAAAATATAACACAAAGCTTTCTATTTCCAAGACATATAGAAGCTGAACAAACATGCAATGTAATCGTGTTTTGGTCTTTTTCATGAGATTTGGAGCCAACTAATATTTATTGAGCTCATAGCTACTTTGGTCCAATTCTTTCATATACTTTGTCTTTTTATTAAGCATTACAGAAACTCTAAGATATATCTCTGGTCTCTGGACCAGATATACATGTATTTGAAGAAGTGGAGCCTGGAATCTACTCCAGGTGTTTTGATTCTATGCCCAGTGCTATTCATACCTCCTCCTCAAGACCAGATATATTTAATAAGAAAGAAAAGATTCGTTTTAAACAAACTGCATATATGTCATTTTTGTTTCCATGGATATAATATTTTAATTTAGGTTTCAAACATAGGTTTCCATGGGTCCCTCCTATTCTCCTATTCTCCATATTGCCCTTATGAGCAGCTTGTTTAATTTGACAGATTTATACTAACAATCTGTTCTCAAATTTTCTGGTCTGAATCTAATCTCAGTGGTCACCAAATAATGCTAACAGAATATTAACTGTGTATACAATACAGTATATAAACATAAACTACATGCTATCAAGTGACTTTTGCAGTAAGAAAGGCTGTAAGGAAAACAGTCACAAATGGTTGAGAAACAAATTACTATTAATATTACCAACAATAAAAACAGCAATTGTCACCTATTAAGTGTAAAGCTCAGTTGTAAGTACTTTACATATATTAACTCATTTACTCCTTACAATAAGGGTTAGGAGGAATAATAACATAGGGATTGAGTAACCAAATCATATGTCTAGCCTGTAAGACAAATTGGAAACCAGTCCAAGGGTGCTTAATCTAGGTTTAAAACACTGAAAGGTATGACAGCAGTTAACATAAAATGAATTTTTAAAAATATTTTTTGAATGTAGCAAACTCTTCATTTATAAGGAGAAGCTTATAACCACATTGACCAACAGCCAAGCCCAGAAGTTAAAAAGCAAAACACTATTATACAAGTTGTTGAGCCTATGGGAAATTATCTAAATATCTTTTATGACATCTTGGAATTTACTCTGAAGGGGAAAGTCATAATAAATATGACATACTCATCTGGTAATAAAAATTATGATGTAGTTCATGGTGCTATATTTTATATCTAAGATATAGAAATGATTTATTACTCGTAACCAAACCTAGCTGAACAAAGATTTAATTCCAATAATTGGTTAAATTTTCTTTCTACCTCAGTGGTTGAAAGAATAATATTGTTTCAATACAATAACTGGTCTCCTCCGGCAGGTCTTAGAAGTAAACAACCAATGAAAATTAAGTGAAAAGAGAGAGGAAGCAATCTAAAGAAATGGAAGATTGAGAGCGGTGATGGTGTTTTGTTCATTATAAGACAGAGTACTAGAAAGGTGAGTAAGAGAAATCCTTCTCCAGCTAAACCCATCCTGGGGTGTAACACCCAGACTGTGACAGAATTCTGCCTGGAGAGCAAGATTGTGGTCTGGAAGTAGGGTAGGCAAAGAAAAAGTATGGGCAAAAAATCCTTTTTCTTTTATATCTTGGTCCACCCCACCCAATAAAAAGAATCTATTCCCTTTTACAATTACCAGAGTTCTCATTACTACTAGGCTGTATGTGTAGGTTGGAGGAGTCGTAAAATAGGCCCCTAATTCACTAGCCAACTCAAAAGACACTTGAGAAGAGAATTATACATGAAGGGTAATGAAGAGCTTCAAAACAAAAATGAAAGACACTTTCCTACTAAAATTTACATGAAAAATTAGCTTAGGGGAAGGCACCCTTATATATTTAACTTACAGTCTTTTCTTCAAATCCAAATACTCCAAATGGAGAATCATTTCGTGGAATAACAACAGTTACCACAACATCATCACCAAGTCTGCCACCTCCAGTCACCCTGGTTAAGGAAATATTGAACTTCTCTATGAGTTCAAATTCACCGTCATCGATTATGGTGATTTCTATCACTGCAGAAACCTATGAAAGAACAAAAGAAGGAAGGAAGGGAGGGAATAACAGTAAAAAATTTTTTTCACATAACGTTGAATTTTTTATTTGAAACTTAGAAATATCATACAAAAGAACAAAGACTTTTTGGTCTGATATATTCAGAATAATATTTTAAATCACATATTTTCATAGTACTTCAAAGTTGGAAATTTACAAAGTCTTTAATTTTCATGAGAAAGGAAACTCTGCAATAAAATATAGCATTCTTTATGATTAAAAAAAAAAAGAAGAACTCCTTCCTTATTCTTGAACAAAAATTCTTAAAAGGACAAGCAGCGCTCTAACAACATTTCACAAACAGAAATCTTAGCATGCTTGGCAGTAATATCATATATAAAATGGTACCAAAAATTATCATTGTCTTCTGCAATTAACAAAAAAAACATCATTTTCAATAACCATTCTTCTAATGTAGAGAAAATAAAAGGAAGGAAGAAAATCCAAATTTGTTGTTCTTGGATGTTTATTATCAGGATTTAGTTCATTTAGTTTAGTTTATGCTAAAAGTTTTATAACTTATAAATAAATAAAACTTGGTCCCGCCTGTGATTTCACTGTTGGGTCATAAAAATATCCTAGCTGTAACTCCACATTTAAAATCTGTTTGTTTCCAGAGGAAAATTTCAGTACTCTGACACAAACATTTACCACAAAATTAAGTTTTTCTACCTAAATCCACCTAAAATTTTAATTTAACAATGGAGAAAAGTGAGAAACCTGGATATCCCACTCAGAGAGGCAGAAACCTGAACAAAATCAAATGCTAAAATTGAAGCTTATTTAAGTGCCTGTAACTCAAACCTGTATTGTAGAATACAGAATAGCTTTCTTACAGAATGTGAACTGCAAGCATGAAGATGATCCTAAGGATGCTGGCGAATGATGGGACGTCAACTTCATACTTAGAATAGACACTGATAATATAACTGAAGTTGGGAGGCTACTCCAACAAAAACTTAATTGTTTTTAATGTAAAAATCTCATTAAGTTGCATTCTCCCTCCTTTCATTAGAAGATGTTTCAAAGATCTAAATTTGTTAAAATACTCATGATTTCAAAAATATGAGCAATAATAGGCTTTTACGTATAAGAAAATCTAGATTAGTATACCTATCTTTGAACGGCATTTCCTGTTATGCTAGGTAAACTAAAAAACGGAAGCACAATAAGCATATGTGTCAAGGCAAAATCAGACTTACCGCCATTTCAAGTTACTAACATATTTTTAGCATTTTTCACATGCTTTTTCCACTTGTTAAACATAAAAATTTCTGAAAACTTCTTATTCTTACATACAGCACATTGCCCAGTTTGTAAAATTTAAATATCTTGGGGAATATTTGATAATTTTTAAGATTGGCCCAAATCAAGAATATGTTTTCAGTTTTTTTCCAGTTTTAATTATATAGCTTTCTTTAAGATTATTTCAGCCACTTTCTATTATTTGAATCTTTCCTTAATTACAAAGCAAGTTTTGAATACTAAATATTAAATGTGCACAATTTTACTGCAGATTCTAAATAAATAAATAAATATCTATGTTTATGAGCATTAACAAGTAGAACTTTAAAAATCTAAAACTCATAGGAATAGTCTAGCTCATCACACAGTTACCATACATTCCTAGGCACCTCTCAGCCAATTATTATTCCCTTTTATAACTTCTATTTTAAATAGAGTCGGGTGGGGAAGTTCAGAAAAGGTTGAGATTCTTGCCTTTTAACATTCTCTTCCTATGCCCATTAATGAATTTTCCAATAATAATATTTCTGGTTGGAATATTTCATTGAGCAATCACTAGTGCACACTCTTTGATGGATGCCTGTGAAATATTTGAAGTACAACCATTAAAAAATGCTTATGTTTTCATGAATAACATACTTGTCCATCTGCAAATTCAAGAATCCCATGAGATGGCATCAAGTCTTCGGGGCCAGCACTGTCCAGGATCACTTTCCAATAAACATTCACTGCCCCAAAGCTTCCAGCCAGCCGGACCACAGGAACCTGAAGGACATTCAAGGGCGGAGGTACCTCATAGGCGCTAATAACACCATCGATATCCTTAAGTAGAGTGTAAGTGGCAAGACAAAAGTGGTAACTCTTAGAAGTCATCACTTTCCAACTTTATTATTTCTACTTACATTTCCTATAACTCATTTGTCAAAGTGGACATTGATAGCTGGGTAGAAATATGCAGAACACATCTTCAGAACAGTTATAATTTAAGTTTAATGAACATAAACTTGCTTAATCTCTTGGTGTAGCTCAAAGAGAACTAAGAATTCATCTATAAGACAAATCCAGTCACTTTTCTATTTATAAATATATACAAAAAGCACCCATTATTTTGCAGGAAAAAAAATGATATTATAAAACACTGACCAATCAGCAGGGACAAGCTTCTATGTTACTATAAATATATGAAAGTTCATCTCACTCTGGTAACATGAAATATAAAAACTCCACTGGGATCATCGTTTTCTTCTATTACTATTTCAGCTATTTCCAACCCAGGCCTCTGTACAATTGGCTGTCCTGCAGAGAAGTCAGAGTTCACCAGGTGCACCTCGGTGATATTGACAATAAATCCTTCCTCCAACTCAGGAGCATCATCCTGGAGGACAGCAGGGGAGGGCGGAGAATGGTGTTTTATTTTTAAAAAGATTAATTTACATTAGAAACCTGATTTTTTCAGTAAAAATAATTGACTTTGTCTATAGGAATTGGCAGTGCTATCACATATACAAAAATTATTCCTTTTCATATTTTAATACATTCCTACTGACAAACTCAGGATCTTATGCAATATTCAAGATTATTGGTGATGTCTTAGTGGAACCCTGATACTTATTATCAGGTAAAACATATATTTAAAAACAATTGCACAATTGTGACCATATCCTAAACTCACCGGCAAAATGGCAACCTTGGCATGAGTTTCTTTCATGTTTTCTTTCATTATTATTATTGTTTCTTGTAGCACATAATCTTCACTTTCAGTAGCTTGATTGTTGATGGGCAGCAAAAAATTGGGTTGAGCCATCAAGTGAATGGCAATGTCCCCTAGTAATCCTTTATCTCGAACAATTTGCAATTGAAGGAGGGTGATGTCCTCTGCAAAAGAAACATGCCTCAAGCAAATAAACTTTGCTATTTGTTATCAATGCTGTACGAAGTTTAGGATAAAATGTTCTAACTATTCCTTTGAGACAATTATGGAAAGGGAGGTAAGACAGACAATTTATACTCTCAAGGAATATTTTATACCTTGTCTCCCTAGTCCTCAAAGTTATGCTGAGAATCATCTTCAACTCCTAGCATTATATCCCAGTTCTAAACTCTTATTTCTAGCTCTCTAATGCACTGCTTACTGTTGCACATCACACGCTTTAACAGAAATAACTGAAACTCTAAGGAAAGCATATATATGCAGTTCAGCAGAGGTGCTGATTACAAGTGCTCAGAAGATTCTTCAAAGATGAAGAATTAAACATGCAAAATCATCATTTAAAGCTTAATCATTAGAAATTTTCTTCCTTTAGTAAGGTGTCTATCATAAAGTATGTCATTTTTATTACTTATTATATAATTTATTTCATTTGTTAGTTTTTATTTTATTTTCCATATAAAATGAAATAACATATATGCCTGTTAATCTCCCCAATGATCTGTGAGGTCTTGAAGACCAAAACTATGTCTTTGTTTCCAGAGTACACAGCACAATTCCCGGCACTTATTAGGTGCTCTCAAAATGTTCGTTGAATGAATATATGAACAGATCATTTTACTATAAGTCCATTGCATCTATTCCCATCTATATGGATGTATAAAAGCTCATATGTACAACTATATGTCATTTTTTCCATCATTTATTTAAATGAAAGGTCCTCTAAAGCAGGACATCCATGTTATCTGAAATTTTAGGACTTTCACATAGTGTGTTCTAATAAACATATATTATATATAACTTTTCAGTCAAATAAGTCAAATGACCTTTATGTACAATAGTCAATTTATACTATAGTTTATATGAATATTTTGGTGACTGTGTCAGCCCTAAACTTAAAGAAAATAGGAACTGATCACTGTACACATCACAGGAAAAATTATTCTAATTAACGCTTTGGGTTAAGCAATTAATACCTTGGGTACCATGTGCATTTCACTGTGTTGCCCATAGTTCCCTATAATTCTGAGTGAGGAAAGAGCAGAGAAAGAGGTATGAAAAAGAGAAAGTGTAATAAAAACCCATTACCTCTACTGTAACAGCATACTAAAATTTTATTACACTAGTTGTGATAATTATGTTTCAAAAAAACTCAAAGTATGCCCTATTGAATGATTGCTAAGTGATTGTGATTATACAATTTAATAAAGATAAACAAAAAGTAAAAAGGATTATACCTGTCAAACTGAAAGTCACATGAAAAGAGAAATTTACATTCTTTGCAAAAATTAGAATTAAATTATCTCATAAAACTCACCAGAATCTGGAAAATATTTAACAGGATTTACCTTTAGGTTCTGCTACTTTAAAGAAGAGCGACTCAGCATGCCAGCCCACCAAGCCATAGGGTGAGTCATTGGGTAGAGTAGTTATCACAGACTTGTTCCTTTTCTGATCAATAGCAGCACCTCTTGATGGGTCCTCAACCCCTTCTGTGGTAACTCCAGTGAGTGTTACAATCACAAACTCTGATAACTCTGGCACATCATCAGCGAGAACAGTCAGAGTAATGGTAGACAGTGCCTGGCCTTCAGAAAATGAAATCTAAAATTTTAAAGAAGGAAAATTTCATTCATTTTGTAATTATCACCATGCAGTAAGAATATCAAAAATTTTTATTTTTTTAATACTGGCCACAATTTTAAAAAGCAAGAGATAGTCAAGAAGCATAATATGATTCTACAAATAAATCAAATGCTTTTCATATTGGAAGTAGAAAATTGCTAGAAAAAAGAAAAAAGTAAACCATTTCTAAAACTTAAACTAATAGAACATGGAGCCAAACTGTCATATTCTGAAGCCTGCATTCCATCTTAATATAGATTACATAGTCTCTCTCTGAGAATCTAAATGTCCGGGTGCCATATATAAAGAGCTATAAAAGTAAAAGTAGGTGGAATTGCCATATCCTCTAGCCAAACTCTGAATAGATTAATCATTTAACAATGAATCAACCAATAGAGAGAGATATAAAGATAAGGAAAAGAATAAATTCAGAACATCTCCTTTCCTCCTGCTTAAAATCTTTTCATGTGTTACCATTGTCTAAAGAGTCAAATTCAAACTGGCTAAATGGCATCTGAAACCTTTTCTGAGGGCTTCTGCCTGCCTCTTGAATGCCATTTCCCATTGCTCCCAGTCTCATACCCTATTCTCCAACAACTACAAACTATTTATACTTACCCAAACTATCACTGCATACTGATGCCTCCACCACTGCTGACACTCATCCCCCCACCTAGAGAAGGTACCTGAGGAGCTAAACCCTAGAGCTTTATTAGTAAAATCAAGGATCAGCAAACTGTGACCTGCTGGCCAAATCCAGCACACTGCCCATTTTCACAAAGGAAATTTTACTGGAACACAGCCAAGGTCATTGGATTACATATTGTCTATGGCTGCTGTCATGCTACAAAGGTAAAGTTGAATATTTGTGTCACAGACTCTATGGCCCACAGAGCCTAAAATATTTACTATCTAGCTTTCTAATTAAAAAGTTTACTAACCCTTGAATAAAATAATTTATTCCTTCAATAGTCTACACCTAAGATACTATTATGCACTTATATTAGAATCAAATTTGATGTTTATATTATGGAAAAATATTATAATTCAGAACATACAGAACCTGTCTTTATGGTAATTCTGTAAGAGGTCTTTTATAAGAACTCTTCAGGAAATCATTTGGGCAAGATACGCAGATTAATCCCAATGCAAACCAAGGAGACAATCCACCTTCCAACCAGAAACTAAATGCTCCCTGAGCCCTCCTTTTTGCGAGTCGTCTACTTCCTTGCTTTATTCTGATTCCATTGTTGAGCCTGAACTCCAATTTTATACTATCCTCCTTTAGTACATATTTTGATCCTCTGCCCAGATCCCTTCTTGGGGTTTTTATACCCATCCTCGGGTGTTAGGACTAACAGTTTCTGTGCTGCTCATTAAGAATCAGTGCAGGGAGCAGATGTGCCTCAAGCAGTTGAGTGCCTGCTTCCCACATGGGAGGTCCTGGGTTCAGTCCCCAGTGCCTCCTAAACAACAACAAAAACAAACTAAAAAAAGACTCAGGAGAGCCAGTGTGGCTCAGTGGTTGATCGATGGCTTCCTACATACGACATCCCAGGTTCAATTCCTGACCCTAATCCTGGTACCTCAAAAAAAAAAAAAAAAAAAAAAAAAAAAAAAAAAAGAATCAGTAACAGTGAATTGCCTCACCTAAGGTTATGCTCTACCCAGAGGGTGGCCTGAGGTCAAGGATGGTTAATAAGGGACATGAAGGCTCAGCTCTATTCCTCCAACTTGGTACACTTCCAAAGGACTACTTCAGCTTCAAAATGCCCCCACATGATCGACCTCAGTTGTAATCACCTGGGGATCAGCTTCTCCCTCTGTACATTCTCACCTTTCTTACTGCCTTATAGGTATATCTCCCAATAAACCTCTACAACTCTCCATCTCAGAGTTTATTTAAAGGAAACAACTTTCATCACTCCTCAACTATGATCTACATTGTCATAAGTCTGGCTATTTATAGGATATCATAAGTATATAACATATACTTATTGCCTATTCACTACTTCCATTTTACCCAATTTTTGATTACCACATTTTCATCTCCAATTTGCTTGGTTTTACCTTTCCTGACAGTGTAATACATCCACAATTTGGACAACCAATGCATTGAATTTCAAAAGGGATGACTTTTGTTACAGATAATTTTGGTATTACAGAAACAAATAACCACCACAACAAAACTAACCTTAAATTGTATCTTTCTCTACGGTGATTAGAGTCATTGTAGAAATCCAGTGTTAACATTGGCAAACTCAAACACTTCATCTGTAAGGCAGGGTTTTGTCCCATGCATCGACAGTTACCACAATTTAAAAGTGACTCTCCTATAATTTTGTAAATTACATACCACTCCTGAGGTAGGAAATATATCACTAATACTTCCATCAGCTTCCCATGCTACAGTTAAATGACGATATGTTCCTCTTAAACGCTCAACATTCAAGGTTACTAGGCTGTCTTGTTCCATTTCTTCCACTTGTTTATATAATGAATTCTAGAAAATGCACAGAAAGTCACAGGGGGTTATTTGAAATTACCTAGTCAGACTTTATTTAATATTCTTATGCATTCACAAACTTCACAGTATTAAGCAACATGATATATTGCTAAGTGAAAAACAATAATTAAAAGGTTTCATAGGATTTTATTTTAAAATGTGCCTGTTTAAGCAAATGACCACAAAAGTAAATGCAAATGTTAATTTTTATAGGATTATTTTTATTTTAGTCTTCATACTTTTCTATATTTTTCAAATTTTCTTCAATGAACATATATTACATTTATACTGAGAAAGAATATCCTTTTTTTAAGTAGCATATCTAATGTGTAAAAAGTCTGTGTTATGCAAAGGACAAACCTCTGGCAATTCCTCTAGGTCTGTGTTTACTATTTTTAAAATAAGAATTTGATCTACATAGTCTTCAAGGTCCCATCCAAATCTAATAATGTCATGAGACTCACGATACTCTTTCTTACCATTTGCAAATGTCTCATTTTAAATTCCTAGCATCTGAAATTTTGCTCTTGCTGTCCTGTTGCCTTTGAGGGCGTTTCATGACTGTTCAGACTATTGTTCTTGCAAAAAAAAAAAAAATCCTTTTCTTAGTTAGAACTTCGCACTTTTTTCTTTTTCTCACCTATGTTTCCTAGCCTCTTTCTCTTATTCCAAATTGATTTCTACCTCCGTGTCACTAAAATATACTTCACCAAATACCTGCAACATCTCTTGCCAGGCATTTAATGTACTCTTCCTCAAAATTAATACTGCAAAGAATTCTTTGTTACAACACTCCTGGCTTCTCCAGGGGTAAAAAGGGCAAGAATACAGGATCTGAAGATCTTTTCTTTAAAATGTTTCCAGTAAGATTTATCTTGTCTTTTTACTATGGTAATCTAAAGAGAGATGCCCTCATTAATTTCTTGGCGCTTATGAAAGCTTCTATTTCAAATGCTAATTTGAATAAAGTCCCTATCTTAAAACAATATTTTACACAGCATTTTAATACACTTTTACAGATGCTATATTGTTATAAAATCTTTTTCAAAGCAATCAAACATTCCTGCAGAAAATGACGATTCTAAAATATGCATATAATTTATTCACAGAAGACAATGTCTTGTAAAAGAGAAGATTCTATGGCCCCATGCCCTCCATTAATGAGGGTTAGTAAAATGAGGATTTAATGCATCCAGAAAATATTCAAGAATCTCTTAATATCTATTAACTCTCTTCTTGGAACTAATTTGCCAGGCTCAAGAGGCCTGTGTTAAGGAATTCTACTGAAGGGATTGCAGGAACCCATGACCCTTTCTATCAAAGATAAAACCATAAAGACATTATGTCTCTGGAACAATTTTGGAACAGGCTTCCTACAGTAATGCTTGGTTAACATACTTAAACAGTTTATATATAGAATGTGTTCTCCATCTGTAGCAAGGTTTCGGGGCGAGAAGATAAACCTGAGCAAGGAGCCCAGGAGCCCCAGTGCTGCCCTCCCTACTTGTATGGGATCCTAGATGGTCATATGAGTGTTCTCTTGCCTCCCCTGTGTAAGGACAGGCTCGTACTAAGCACCTACTGCAAGCCAGGCACTTGTCTGAGTGCAGGGATAAAGCCATGAACAAAGCAATTTCCCAGCTCTCATACTCTTCTTCATACTCATTCTTCTTCACAGCACTTAAAATTGCCTAATGTGTCTATTCTCAACTCCTTTTTTTTCTAAAAGTTAAATGTACCATCAAGAAGAATAAGGCAGGATAAGAGATGCTGAGAACTATGTGGTTTGTACTCTATTTCTATTGGGTAGGGCTGCTTAAAGGAAGTTTACCTGCCCTTAGCTCCAAGGGGCCAGACAGGATAACAGGTTGATCCTATGATCCTTGCAAGCAATTGGTTCAGGACTTTATCTTGTCTAAAACTCATCATCTTCATCCCCAAGCCTGCTCCTCCTACAGTCATCCATATCTTGGTGAATGGCAACTTCACTCTTCCCTGTGCCCTATCAGTTACTGCTGGGTTACTGCAACTGTCTCCTAATGGTCTATTTCTGCCCTTGCCCACTATTCTCAATACTGTGACCAGAGTGGTCATTTAAACTTGTAAGGAATATCAGGATGCTTGTCTGCTCCAACCCCTCCAAAAACTTCTATTTCCCTCAGAGCCAAATTCATTATGATGGCCTAAGGAGCCTGTGAAGAAAGGGGTTAAGAGAGCAGGCCTGAGGCTGCTGTTCTTAGAAAGGCCCAGTTACATGGCTGGCCTTTGGCTGGCTTCTGGGACACGGACTTGGGGAGGATTTTCACCATTCCCAGAACTGACAAAAGTGGCTCGGCACCTAAACAGTCTATACAAAAACTATGGTTTATACTGAACACTTGTTTTCCTTCCGGGAGTTTGGAATTTTGGTATGCGCCAGGAAGATGGTACCTAGTGTCCAGCCACCAATAAAAGCCCTGGACACGGAGGTTTCTTCTGGGCTTCTTGTTTGGCATCACTTTTTATGTGTTGTTATAATTTGATGCTGGGGTAATTAAGTGTGTCCTGTGTGAATCCACTGAGAAAAGACTATTGGAAGTTCATGCCTCGTTTCTTCTGGACATCACCTCATGTACCTTTTCCATTGGCTGATTTTGATTTGTGTACTTTCACTGTCATAAATCATAACCATAACTAGGAATAAATGCTGAGTCCTGTGAGTCTTCCTAGCAAAGCACTGAAACTATGGGTGGTCTCGGTGTCCTAGATAATCTGTCTTGGCCCTTCACCTCTTGGATATTATCTTTCATGTATACATTGACTTCAGTCACAGTGGCCCCCTTTTGTTCCAGGTGGGCAGGTCCTCACTTGAAGGACTTTGCCCTTGTGGATGGTTCCCTCTGCTTTGAAATGTTCGGCCCCCAGATATGGACGTAACTCATTCCCTTACCTCGCCCAGGTTTTATCCTCATGTGACTTAGTGCAGCCCTCCTTGATCATCCTTGATCCTTCACACACTCCATCTGCCATCTCTGACAAATGTTTCTCCACAGCAATTATCAATATTAGATATAGAACACATGTTTTTTAATGCCTTTGTTTATTGTCTGTCTCCTGTCACCCACCTCTAGAATCTAAGGTTTATGAGGACAGAGATTTTTAATATTTTATTTTTGGCCATATCTCCAGCATCTGAAACAGTATCTGGCACATAGTAGGTGTTTGTTATATATCCACTGCATGAATGAACAGAGTGGGCTTGTGACCTAGTTCTGGCCAATGAGACATGAGAAAAAGTTTTCTGGAAGCTTTTGGGAAATTTCTTACTTATTTTAAGAGAGAGCCACATAAAGCATCTCACTCTTTCTCTCTAGCCAGAGATGAACAAGGAAGCAGTAGCTGTAATGGTAATGTCAGCTTTCAAATAAATAAAGAGGAATCAGATTTGTACACACCAAGTGGACAGAGGAAAGACTGCATCATAGGGAGATGGTAGAATATCCAACCAACCTTGAAGCTCACCTCCTCTTTGCACAGCCTTTTAGTGTTCAAGCCAGCTTCAGTCATGCTTTCTTTTATTTGCCGAACCTCTCATAGATACAATAGCTATAGCTATAACTCTAGTTAAGAAATAATGATATACTTTGCAAATAGGAATAAATGATACAATATGGATGGGTATTCTTTTGTTCACTGGTAAAAGAATATGAAGTCTGGGCTTGGGAGATGTGGACCCAGGAAAATTTGTGAGATTCTCTTTACTCAAGAAAAAGCATGTACATGTGTATAATGTATACACAGCTACAAACACCTCTCTCTCTCTCTCTCTCTCTCTCTGAACAGACAGAAATAACAAAGGAATAAAAGGAAATTAATATATCTCAATACGATGTGTGTGGTAAGACACAGTGTTTAGAGTGGGATTCACAAAGGTGCCCTCTAGTACCATGGCTAGGAGCAAACCCAAACTCCTGGGCCAAGGCCAACTGGTACCATTTCAAATTCAATCGTACAAAAAAGAAAGATTAGGACAAGCTGACCCAGAGGGGTTCAGTGTATAAGACTGAAGTTTGCATGACATCAGTAGAATTCACCTCAGAATGCTGAGAAAGAGGAGAGGCAGGGGAAAGGGACCAGAGAGAGACATAAGATATTCAAAGTATGACTCACTGAGTACTGATAAGCTAATATGTAAATACAATAAATAATTTTGAATTCCAAGGGTGAGATCTCCAGGTTTATATTACCTGAACAAATGCAACAACTCCATAAGCGTCATCATTAGACAGAATGGTTATTTTTACATAACCATTAATACCAATCTCTGCTCCTCCTTTGGGATTTTTAAGCTGTACTCTGAAGGATTCTTCTTCCTCTGGAACTATATCATCAAGGATATTTACTGCTATTATAGCTTCTCTGTCTCCAGGTTCAAATATCAGTTCACCTGAACTGGCATAAGAAGTGTATATAAAATAAGTCAACTTCAAAAATCTAAAACATACACATAGTACACTACTCATAAATTCTCATTATACTGATTAATATTAAGGTTTGGGAAAATCACAAAATTTCATGAAAAAATTTTAATTCAAAATGTTCATATACTGCATATCAATTCGGTAGGATAGATGTTGGAAATATGGATAATAACCAAATTTCTGGCTTATCAGTAGCTCTTATATTTTGTATATGTCACAAAATAAAAACATAGAAATTAGGTAGCATACAAAATTATCACAAGCATAAAGGCACTTAGCATAAACTGTGCAACCTACCTAGGAATAAAGTCAGACTGGCTGGAGATGTAGACCAGCTCATATATGTGTGAATGGGTAGCTCCTGTCAGAGCAATTAAATTCTTGCTTGAATTAAGAGATTTCACTGTAACAGAGGCTGCATCATGAGCAGAAGGTGCCCCCACAACAAAAGAGAATTGATTCAACTCCGAATTCCAGCAATAAAGAGCAGACATATGTTGGCCAATAAGAAGTATATGGACTGCAGGAATGAAAGAAAAGGAAGATACTGAAATAGTTTCCTCACATACTTCCTATCTTGGTCTCAAAGCAAAACCCTAACTTTCACAATTCCATTTTGATTTCTGAAGTAACAATATACTTCAGTGTCAGAAGTAAATGAATATAAAAAAGAATTTTTAAATGATATAGAATAATCAAGCCAGCATGATAAGGTACCCACAATCCATTTCACAGAAAAGAAATCACTGGATTTTGGACTCTTATATTCTTCTCAAATATTTATTTATTGGATAGTATGATAGCTATTTTTATAAGGGCAAAATACCCATTATACCCATAATCCTACCACCAAATGTTTCATTTTTGTATTTTCCTTTCCAATTATCATCCATTGGAATTCATAATTGATTTATTTATAAAGTGTGAGCACAAAAATATTCTTAATTAGCAATCATAATACTAGTTTTTATGTTGCTACATAGAATCCTAATTTCAACTTTAAAGCATAGAAAATTGTCTATAGGGTTTATCTATAAAATATATTCAATAATTTCCCTACATTGGATTTTACAGTTATTTTTCTTTTAATTTTTCAATATTAAGGTTAATTGTAGAAACAGGCTGTGGTCTCTTTAATTATTTTCACTTGACAGATACCTATGGGTGGTAAAGTAGGCAAAAGGAAATAAATAATTTTATGACTCTTGAAGTATAGTCTGCCAGTGATTTTTTTTAAGTGTCATTAGGAAACTATGCTCTTAATATTTCAAAACAAAGGTACATATTTGTATCTACAGAAGTTAGGAGAAGGGGGCTTACTACATTGCATATACTGCTAAACAATCTTCAGACTTAAAACTCTCAAGAAAATGAGCAACCAAAGAGAAATATGCAACAAATTCTAGTACCTAGAGAAACATATTGGAAGATAAAGATAAAAAATAAGAATGATTAGTTATGAAAACAGCATACAGAACCGGAAATCATGACTGTCTTCTAAGATTTTAGCCCATAGTTTACTATAGAACACCCTATATCCT
Organism: Tolypeutes matacus; assembly: GCA_026826555.1. Taxonomy (NCBI): domain Eukaryota; kingdom Metazoa; phylum Chordata; class Mammalia; order Cingulata; family Chlamyphoridae; genus Tolypeutes; species Tolypeutes matacus. Next base: position 21,780,823 of record JAKSZT010054416.1, read on the forward strand.
TATTCTTATGTATCAATAACTGATTATGTTTATTTATAGTAATTAATTTAAGTACTATTGCAGTTTAATAAATGTTATATATACAGGTAAAGACTGTCAAGAAAAGTGCTGCTATTAATAAATTCATATTTTCAAATGATAATATATTTTTCATAAAGCTTTGTAATACTGTAAAAAATAAAGAGCAAACTCCTTAGACAGATCTTGACATCCCTCAAGTTTAACTGATTCTAAAACTCAATCAAAATCATCGGCTAAAGATAAGTAATTATAAAATACATCAAAATCGTAAGCTAAACATTACTAAATAGGTGATCTGCATATGTGCCTTAGTTCACAGAGATATACCTTATTTACTTTCTCCCTGATGGGAATCTAATAGATAATTGGTCTCCTTATGCCTCAATCTGCATATATGTATACAGAAAGTGTTTTCTCAGAAAATAGATGCTGGTACTGTTAAAGATCATAAAATCAGACCAAAGAATTTATAAAGTAAAACCTAAATCTCTACCTTGCAGAACAGGATTTTATCTATCACTTATTACAGAATTCACTTCCCTTTAGCAAAACTATTTTTTAAAAAAACTAAAACAATTTAAGAAGTGAGTCTAGATAAAGAGAAGTCTGAGTACTAAATGCTAGAGCAAGAATTCCCAACATTAGAGATCTGAGAATGTAAGAAGGAACCAGGAAGAGATAAACCACCGAGAGAGGGCTGCATGGGACATAGGGTACTGAGGAGAAAACTGAGTTTCAGAGCAAGGAGGTGAAGGGAAGAGTCTGAGAAAAGGTTGAGATATGGTTTATCTGTTCCATAGGGCACAATGGAAGTGTTTAGGGAGTTGAGAGGTGAGAGCTGGGCATTGGATTAGAAGATGTAAAGAGCATATGGGGATGAGAGTCTCTTTATCCCCAGGGGTCCTGTGCTTCTTGTGGTGAGTAGTAAGGAATGAAAAGAGTGTTGGGCTAAATGGAGATGCTTTCCAAACGAGATAGTTTTGGCGAAGCTGAACATGTTGGGTAGAAGAGAGAGGGGGAGCCGGGGGCTGGCGGGGGGTGGGGTGAGGGATGGGAGTATCTTTCCAGCAGTGTACAGAGTTAGATTAAATGAGATAAAGCAATGGGCTAGAAGGGGTCCCAGAACAAAGTAAGTGTTAGATATAGATTTCTATATTTTCTGACTCCTTTGCCCAGATCTTCTCTTTGCCCTTTAAAAAGCAGAATCAACATGGCTTGGTTTGAGACCTTCTTCTCTCACACTACCTAGCCTCTTTCTAGACAATTTAATCTCTGCCTGCAGTGAGATGACCCTCTGCACTTAGGAATCTCCAATTTATATCTGCAGTCTAGGGCTCTCCTCCAAGCTCCAACCAGTACCTCTTAATATCTGCACATGGATGATTCAAAGGCATCTCAAATTTAATATATCCCAATCGAACTAATTATCTCTGCCCCCCAAAAGCCTGTAGAAATTAGGGCTTATTCTTGACATCCCCTCTTTCACCCACCCTCCTATCTAATCTATAATCAATTCCTATTGATTTTATTTGTTAGACATCATCTGAATCAATCTACCCTCTACAATTTCTTATTCTCCAGCAGTATCACCCACCACTTTCCAAACTTCACTATCTAATATCCCTAGTCTGGAAGATAACATTTAGCCTCCTAATTCATCTTGGGGCATCTACTCTTACTGGCCAATAAGCTTTTCTCCCTATCATAGCACCCAGAGCTCCCTTTTTAAACACACACACACAGACACACAGACATATACACAGAGTCTCTGTTTTTCTCTATCTTCTTATCACCTCCTCATAAAAAGCACCCACTACTTTTAGGATATAGACCATAGTCCTTTAAGTCTCTATCTGGTCTGCTTACTGATCGCATCTTCAGCTACTACTTGTAGCACTCTTCCCTCACTGCCTATGCTTGGGTCACATCAGCCTCTTCCAGGTCTTTCCCTAAAAGCACATGCTAACTCTCACCACCTGAACCCTTTGCACATGACTTCCCTTTGCCTGGAGCCTCCCTCATAGTCAACTCTTTGCCTCATTAACTCCTACTCAACCTAAAGGTCACAATTTAAATGATCCTTCCTGAGGATCATTTAAAGCTTTCTGTCCCCTCCATAGACCAGGTCAAGTCTTCCACATTCTGTCATATAAGACTACTTTATTGCTTTCCTTCATAGCAATTAAACATTTGTAACTGGAAGCTTATCTGTGATTTTATACTTAATGTCTCTCTTCCCTACTACATGTTAAACTTCTTCAGAGCAGGCAATATCTGATTTGCTTACCCTTGTTTCTCTCAGGGTTTACCACCATGCTTGATACATAAATGGCAGTTAAAAATATCTATTAAATAATAAAGGAGAGAAGGGAGAAGGGAAAGATAAGTCTGTGCCTCTGCAGTCTTTTTCATAGTCATTCTTCCTCTTTGATTAAAAGAATTCAGTCACCACCCAAAAATCTCTGTCAAACCATTAACCAGAATAAATATGTGATCCTCACAGGCAATACTTTTAATAACATGTTTGACACGTTCAAAATAAGAAATTACTTGAATATTATTTAATGCATAATTTCAGCCTTCAGTGGATCTATAATAAGCCATTCTAAATAATTACCTATAATCTTTTCATACTTCTAAAACTTCAAGTCAGAGAAACAAAAGAAATAAAGAGACCTTACAAAGGTCCCTTAACAATCCTCTGGCAGAATTTTTCACAAATTCTTTTAGAAAGTATGCCTATTATACATTTTTTTGAAATCTTTAAAAGAAATTCCATAACTTCAATTAATGGCCCATTCAGGCAGTACTCATCATCATTAAAAACATTCATTAGGCAAGTATTTTGAATAATAAGTGACTCAAGTATTTACAGTTAGTCTACTTGAAAACTTGAGGTATAAGAAAAGCACAAATGGGTAAAAAAGTCACAAAATTAAAGGACAAGTAGACAAAAACTAAATGAATACATGTTGAAAGATAATTATTCAGTCAACCAATTGAGTGAATGAAAATAAAGTCACTCAAGTAGAATGTCATAGGATAACATCACAAATTTAGACCTGTCAGAGTTTGCCAATATAAGAGAAACTATTTAAGAGGAGGCTAACCTAGACAGACTCAGGACTCTGACAGCAGAGTGAACCTGTGTAGAGACCTGAAAACATTGTAATCGTTCAGGTGAGAAGTGGCCAGAGTCTTGGAGAATGTGATACGGATGGAGGATTGAGGTAAGAGTAGAAAACATGGCAACTTGAATAACAATGAGAAAATCTATTTAAAATCACTGGTCAGTGACTGGAGGGGACTCATGGTGACAGTGCCTAAACGTTACAGTATCTGATAGATAAAGCAGCAGTTGGGCACCCAGCAGAAAAACATCAAGAATAGATTCCTGTATCTGTGCTAATTTGTTACTCTTCTCAATTTCATTTCCTGCTTCTCCAACCAGGGCAAGGAGTTTTTTATAACTTTAAAGCAGTGATTTAAATATAATAATCAATTAATAAATGTTTGCTGTTTAATTCATACTATAAGGAATCAAGGCAATGAAACAAGAGACAGAAATACTATGTCTCATTTTAAAAGAATAACTTTGCTTCATTCAGACTTCCCTGCTAAACCACTCAGGCTTGGCGTCCAAGTTCCTTTCAGCACTTTGGCAGGAAACATGGTGTCCCCCTGACTGTGTACTCATCCCTGCACTATTCACCCTAAAGAGCAGCCTGACAAGCTCACCACACCAACTGGTCCTTGCTTCTTTTTTTTAATTGTCACTTGCCCAGCCAAGTGACACTTCACCAACCCTGAATTAACCCTCCAGCCTCCAGACACATTAATCCTTGGGTTCTCACTAATAGACCGCTTTCCTGAAACCACAGTGTTTAAAAATATTGCTAATGTTCCTGAAATATGGAGAAAAAGTAAAAGAGACCCAAGAAAGGATTTCAGACTAGAAGACGTTTGGGAGAATGAAGGACAGCAGAGCTCTCAAAAGCATTATCCAGCTCTTTCTTTACACTCTTAAATGCAAATACTGGCTATCTCCTTATAAATACTTTCATACTTTAAAAAAAGGTACTTAATGTCACTTCTCTTTCTCCATAAAAAACAAATACATTATCTTTCTCTATTCTTTTTTTTTTTTTCCTGGACTTATTCTGATTACTTTCAAGCAAACTGTCCATTTTAAAAGTTTATGATCCTTTTGAAATTCTAAAATTTCTGAAAGGACAATTGTGAAAAAGATTTTGATTTTTATATTCCTATTAAAATATCTGGTGTCTGGTAAATGTGACCCTGCATCTAATTCAATCAGATTAAAATCATTCTAGCTCTCCACATTGTTCTTAGGATTGGCTAAAAGTTTAAAAGCCCTTACCTATTCCTGAGGCAGGTGTGAAGGAGTGGATCCTGTTAACGGTAGTAAAATTTAGGGATTGAAAATATCTGAAAGAAGTCTGTCCTGTCTCCCAGATGAAAATATTGATTAAATTCTGAACTCCTACAATAATGGAATAAAAGTCAAGTCTGAAGGCAAAAGTTTCAGAAAAATATGACAAAATTGCACAGTAAGACAATAATGAAAACATCAGTTTTAATATAAAGAAAAATTATATAAAGAAAATGTTTAACAGAATTCATTTAGTTAAAAAAACACAACTTAGTAGGAAGCACTTCAAAAGTCTTTTTGCACATGGGACTGTGCAAACCTCATGTGAAATATAAATATGGGTAATGTTGCATATATAAGACTATTTTTCTTTGAAACTGAACACATCTATGTTAATATTACAAGATGTAGATATCAGGCAAAAATACAACCAAAGCAAACTATGGACAATAGTATCTAGCAATATATTAATAATATTCCAATAAAGATTTTTTAAAAAGGAAATATACTAAGGGAAAGAAACTCAATACAAGGTACTACATATTGCTTGACTCCATCTATACAAAATAGAAATAGAAATAAACTAGAAAGACAAACAGAATAGCAGCTATGTCCAGCAGGGGGAGCTAGATTGAGAGGTGATGAGTGTTTGTATGGGGTTTTTGTTTTTTTATTATTATATTTATTATTGGAATAATGAAAATGCTTTAATAATGACTGAATTGATGAATACACATCTATGTGATTATTGATTGTATACTTTGGGTAGATTGCATGCTTTATTAATATGTATCAATAAAATTGATTTGTTTTCAAAAACAGTTTTTCCGTATACCAAATAAAGTATACACATGGTTAGCCACTAAACATGTTCTGAAGTTAGAGAAAGAACAGCAACAAAATGTTTCATTAAGTTTTAAGAAGGGTGAAATTTTACCTGTAAAGTTCCACTAAGCAGTGGTAAGCATATTTGTCTTCAGAGAATATTTTTAAACAAATATTATTTGTACCATTTGACATTCTCATTTCATAAGTATTATCAAAAGTTGCTAAACACTACTTAAGAATACCATAAATTATCCACTGTACCCCAAATATATCCTTATGAAAAGTTACCTATTTTCAATGTGGGTGTAAAACCCTCATAGATCTTTCTACTTTACTCATCCATCTCCAATTTTATTTAATACAACTTTAAAGTAGAGATTCAGAACTCCACAAGATTATGGACATAAAAATTAAAATTTTTTTTTCGTAACCCATTTCTAGCTGACAGTCAATACTTGTAACACATCAAGAAACATTTTATGGGTTAGCTAAAATATTAGCACAAAACTATTTCCATATAAAACATGCTATATGATTGCTATGATATTTCATATAACTATATATGCATTACAATATCTATATTTTCTCACCTGGAAATATATTTTTCACAAAAATTAAGTAAACGTCATCGCCTGAAGTCAAAGCCTCAACTTGTGTTGTCCCATTGAGTGGCACTTCTTGAGAGTTAATGAACTCATTGCCAGACCATCTGAATAAAAGGGAATTGAGCTTGCCATCAGCCTGGGAAACAGCTAAGAACACAGAGCCTCCTCTGGTGAACAGGGCCATGCTCAGCACACCTCGTATAGGGAGTTTTTGATGCAGCACGAAGCTTCCTCCATTCCATCTGAAGATCTGTAAGAAATGTCCAAACACAAGAATTTAAGCAACATCGCATGATTATTCTTACGGATCCTTTTATATAGTTAAGAGGATAATTTCATAAACAAGAAAATATCAAAACTGATGCTATCTCTCTTGCTCTCTCCCTTTGTCTATGTGTGGGTGTGTATGTGTGTGCATACTCACACACACGTAGAATGTGTAGAAGAGATGTCATGTGAAAATAAATCAGTTTCAAATATACATCTTAGCAGAGATCAGTGACAGTGGGGCAAAGGGAAGGAGAGAATTAAATTAATTTAAATAGAAACAATTTAGCCCTGAGCAAAAAACTGAAGAAACTTTCTAATAGTGTAATATAATTTATCTACTAATCAAGAAATAGAATATAAAGAGAAATGGCCAAACTTCTTTAGTCTCTTTGGGGGCAATGCATCAAAATTTCCAGGATGAGTGCTCATATATATAAAATTACAAGAAAATTCAGAATCGACTTGGTTACTCATACTAGCTAGTCACTTTCAGAAAGATTTCTATTTATTCACTCAATACTTGGGAAACTTATATCAGCAATGGATGTAATGGCCTCTCCCCTTATGGAAAAGACAAGCAACAAACAGAACAATGACTGAATAAATGTGTGATTATAAATTGAGACAAGTGCTGATGATAATAATTAAGATGGTGTGAGAGAGAAATATGAGTATGTTAGGGAACTCAAGTTAAAAAGAATGACATGGACCAAATTTCTAAGGCAGAAAGAATTTGTCATATTCTGACTGAAGACTGGTTTAACTAGAAGGAAGTTGGTAGCGCTTAAGACAGTGAGGAGAGATAAGACTAGAGACAATCAGAGGTACTTTTCCTTATGGTGACCATATAATTTATTATAAAAAAAAAAGATCACTTTGGAGAATGAGAGGTTGATATTATTAATTATATCAGAGGTTGGCATATATAATTATAATATATATATAATTATATATTAATATAATTATATTAATAACCATATCTCAGTACTGTCCTGAACAAATCAGGAGATATGGTTATTGTACTTATAATCCATATTAAATCATTTAGAATTTATTCTAAGTTGAACTTAATATCATTGAATAGTTTTAAATTGAAGAGTACCAGGAGCCAATTAATATTTTTGAAACATTACTCCAGCTACTCAGTGGGAAATGGGTATTAGGAGGTCAGAGAAGTCGAGAGACCAGCTAGGAGGTGATGCCAATAGGGTGGTAAGAAATGATGGGGGCCTGGGTTAGGGAGATAGAAGTAGAGATGGAAAGAACTGTCTGTACTCAAAATATATAATTCGGAGATATAATCTAAAGGACAATGATAAATTGGTGTGAGTGAATAAATAGGAGTAATCAAGAATGATAGATCCCAGTATTCTAGCTTGAACAAATCCAATTATGAAGTTGCTGTTCCCTGAGATGAAGGTAGTAAGTACATAAGCAACATGTTTCATAGTGAATATCAAAAGTTCAATTTGGAGTGTGTTAAATATTAGATATTTATGTTATTTCCAAGTGGAGAGGTTAATAGTAGTTAGATATTTAAGTCTGGAATACAGAATACAGGCTACAGATGTAATTTGGAAGTCATTAGGCTATAGCTGATATTTAAAGCCATAGGATTGATAAAATAAGCCAGAATGAGTGAAAAGAGAGAAAAAAAGAAATTTGAACTAAAACTCAACCCTGAAAAACTCCAACATATCTAAGTTCAGAAAAAGAAGGAAGAGCTAGCAGTAAAGTCTGAGAAGGATGACACAGGGCAACAACCATGGAAACCAAGAGGAGAGATGAGAGGGAGAGCTGTTGCTTGATGGGTACAGAATGTTTGTAAGTTTAGAAATTTTGAAAAAAAAAATAAGTGATAGTTTAAAATTTGTGAATAAGGTGGTAAGATACAGAGAAAAAAATATTCACTGGATTTGGCACCTCAGTCACCCTGGTGACAGGGAGGAAGCAAAGACAAAGCAAGCAGATAATTCTTTCAAGTTGTCATACAATGGAGGGGAGAAAAGAAATGAAACAGAAACTAGAAGGGGACGAGCAATTCTTGGGGGAATTTCTTTTTAAACTTGATGATACTAGATTATTTATGCTGACTATAGTAATAATATAAAGAAAGATACTAATACCAGCAGAAATGGAGAAGATAACCAAACCTTCTGAGGGCAAGGAGGGCACCTAAGGGGACTTTTATCCATGAAAAGATACTTCCTCCATCATAAGAGGAGGTTTCAGGTAGTTTTCTGAAATTGGTACTGGGAAGATCAGTGATCTATTGGAAGTCTGGTAACTTTAATTTCAACAACGTCTATAGCTGAAAGTGAGAGAATTAGAAGGAGGTACTGGAGTTTGAGGAATAACCAAAAATGAGAAATAAAACATTGTTACTAGTGAAATGTATGATTGATTGCTGGTGTGGTGTTGAATGGCCATTTGGCAATGTTAATCATGAATTTTTATTGATACCATCTGTCCAGTTGTGTGATTTTCCTCCATGATGATTTCCAGTTCAACTAAATTCTAACTACCTGTTCATGTTTATTTTTACATGTGCTCTCGAAAGCAATATAACATTCATAACTTTAGTGTTTAAAATTTAACTGTGACTTTTCAATATCAGCATTCTATTTTACTACTTTCCCAGAATCAAATTATGGTTTTCTTTTATACTAGCTCTACAGACCATATCTTTGATAGGTTCAATTATAATATGAAAAAGAAAAACATTTCATTTTAAAAGAATCCAACCTGAGTTAATTCAGAATCATCTCTTTCACTTGCAATAATTAAATAATCTTGACTGTCTGAAGTAAAGTACCTTACTTGAGAACTTCCTGATATAATGATTGTTTGTACCTGCAAGGAAGACAAAACAATAGGAATAAAAATCTAAAAAGATACATTAATAGTATAAATTAGCATTTGATGTTCAAGACCTGAAAAATCATCTCATCCATAGGTAGGCATACTTGTCATTTTAAGAAAGACAAAAATATCCCTGGAAAGGCACCTTGCTGAAGTGTGTACTAACTTTTACATAAACAAAAAGTCATTTTTCACATTAACAAAGCATTATCTTCCATTTCAATCAATCTTACAAATCTGAGTTTTCTTTTAAATGACGCAAGCTACAATAAAAAAAAAATGAAGCATTTTTTTACCAGGAATAATTTGAATCCTGATGTGAATGTATATACACGGTTCACGGAAGACTTTTCCTGATTTGCTTCTTCATGAGTAATCACAAAGTAGGGGGAAAGACCAAGTTTAAAGGTCTCACAGGATTTAGCATTTTCTATATTTAAATCCTATGAAAAGAGGAATAAGAATATCAGTAAATCATGACGCATCCAAAATTCGCATGGACATTTTATTTTGTCTACCATAAAATAAGCAATGTTTACCTCAACTGGAATAAAAATCCCTTGCCATCGGTAAACAGTAGAAAATCCCATAGACAATTTTCTTAACATTATAGCATATATTGAATCTTCCATGGTAAAGAAACACCAGCCAGAAGCTGACTGATCCAAAAACCTTTGAAATATGGAAAACACAACATCCATTCCCCCTGAAAAAAAATGAATCATGATTTACTAGTATATAAAACCTTCTAAACTTTATCTATTCTAAGTTTATTGTTTCAATATTGAGACCAGTAGGTCTGTAACTATAAACAAAGGTCTTTCCATAAATTGTGTATGTGTGTGTGAGAGAGAGAGACAGAGAGACAAAAGAGAGAAGACAGGACAAATGAAAAATAACTAACAATTTAAAAAACAAGAAAAATTGTTAATACTTTGCTCTACACCCACATAGACTTTATTGTAGATATATAAAAATAAGTATTAAATGTTTATTTTGAAGTGAAATATGCTAGATATGATTATTACCGACTGATAAAAATGGTGAAAATATAACAGAAATTTTAAAATAATAAATATCCTCTGCAGAATCATGCCAAATGTCAGGTTTTAAAAACTTATGCTATTAATATGAAACTAAGCCCATCCAACGATTACTCCTTACATTTTACATATTCAATGAAAGCCAAAGCAGACTCATATCCTTCAAATGGCTGTCCAAGTCTTATCTACCTGCTAAATAACTGGTACAAGTCCTAAAATATTGTACTACAAAAAAAAAAACCTGTGTAACAAATATAACTATAAAAAGCTCCCATGTTCTATTATCATGACTCTTTTCCAAAGAAAGTAAGTTCTTTTTTTAAACTTTGTCTAATGGTGTTAACATGAGGCAGCGAGGACAAACGTTAAGGTCATTTTTAGATTAACAATTCAAAAAGTCATAATGTCAGTGCCTTAAATATAACACCCATGAGCAATTTCTTTTCCAAGAAATTCAATATTTAAAAATTCCTATTTTGCCACCCATTGAAGGTGAAGGTATGCCACAGTTTTTCATTAAGGACCCTCAATGGTCCTGAGTACACAGGCAAATGCTTCCCCTACCATAATTAAGAGGCAGAATAAATAGAAGGCAAAGACTGATGACATTTAAGAACCTCCAACAAATACTCCTGCCAGAACAGGCAGCGCCCAAACAATGAGAGAACTCTGAATTAGAAATCATAACCTTCCTTTATTGGATCCCATCTCCTCCTGCTTTCTAGGCAACTTAACCACTATTAAATATCCCCTTTCTCTTGCGAATAATGAATCTTTCCCTCTCTACTAGGTCTTTTCCATCAGTATTTAAAGAGGCTCGGGTCTTCCCAACTAAAACAAACAAAAAGTCCTCTGAACACTACAGTCCCTCCAATAATTTCTCTAGGTCCTACCTTGCTAGACAAACTTCTTGCAATAGTTGCTTACATTTGAAGTCTCCATTTTTTTCACCTCCATTCAAATTATTTTTTAGTGCCCATCCCTACATACAAATAGCTCTTTCTATCATCATTAATGCCTTCTATATTGCTAACAACAATAAATATTTTTCAGTTCTCATATTTCTGGGCTTCCCAGCAGCCACTGACATAGTTTATCACTCCTTCCTTTTTTAAAACATTCTTCCATTAATATCTGCAATCCTGTATTCTCCTGGGTTTCCCAGGAGGGCTTCTAAGTCTCCTTGGCTAGGTCATCCTCTTCTCATTAGCCATTCAACGTGAGCCTTCTAGCACTAAGTTCTAGGTCATCTTCCCTATTCTATCCAAGATCTCTCTTTCTAGGTTATTACATCAATTTCCATAACTTTAAATACAAAATACATGTTTAAAAAATTCCCAAATTTATCTCTCCAGCAGAGACCTCTCCTTTGAGGTCTAGAAAAGCTTCCTCTCAAAGGTGACCCAAACTCAAAAAGTGTTCAAATACATTTCCTTTATGCCCCTCACCAAAATAACACCTAGTCCTCTTCCAATATTCCCTTTCTCAGTGAATGGCACAATTCTCCATCCAACTGCACAAGAAGAAACCTAGGTGTCATCTCTGATACTTCCCTCTCCCTCACCTTCAGATTCAACCCATCACCTAGTCCAAGCAACCTCCATCTTTTGCCTTTGCACTTTTCTCCTTGAATATATATTATTCTTCCATACCAACCCATTCTCTACATGGCACCCAAAAGAATATCTTCAAAATGCTAACGTGATCATACCACCCACATATACACATAGAAATCCTCCTCTATGGCTAAGGTAATTAAAGGCTTTCCATCACTCATAAGATAAAGACTAAAATCCATAATGTTTTCTTCAAATTCTTAAATGATCTTCTTCTAACTAGCTCTCCAAGCTCACCCCTCCCTCATTTCTAGACCTAAGCTCTTCCTGTTGATATGGCCCTTAAGCCTCAAGACTTCTAACTAGACTGCTTCCCACTCTGACCTGCATGTTCCTCCAGTCCAGTTCTGTATTGATATTATTAATCCCTACTCATCATTAGATCTTAGTTCAAACATCAATATCCTAGGAAACAATCATTTATGTTCTCCTAACATCTAGAACTTTCCCCCTTTAAAACAGTTAGTAGAATTAAATTACACTTTGATTTTTGCTTATTATCAATCCCTACTCATCCTTAGGACTTAGTTCAAACATCGCCATCCTGAGAAACAATCCCTTATGTTCTCATAGCATCTAGAACTTCTCCCTTTAAAACACTTAGGAGGATTAAATTACACTTTGATTTTTGCTTTTTTGTCTTATTTCTGTCACCCCCTACATCCTAAACTCCATGATCTCAGTATCATGCCTAACAAATGACAGGTACTCAATAAATATTTGTGTATCCAAGAAAAGAATTAGATGTCTGTTTCCCAGACCCATAAGATACAATTCATGAGGAAAAAATAAGCCTTTTACATAGAATCTTTCTTGGTTATAGAATTTTGCTCTCATAAGAAACTAAACGTACTCATGCCAAAGGCTGATTCAGATATCGTCTCCCACTCCACACTCACAGTTAAATCAATGCCATTAGCCCGTGACACATTTAAATACACAGTTCTGTTGGCTTCTTCGATTGCTATAGAGGTGCCTCTAAAAGAAACAAATGGATTGTGGGAAGAGAAAAAAGTAAAATTTCTGTGTATTTAAAATATACATCACATTGCTAGAGTATATTTAATAATTATTTACATTTATACAAGCCAAGGCAAATATACAAATTTATATATCAGACTCAGCTCTAGAGCTCAAAAATATTCACTGATGATGTTTTTTTAAAAAATCAATGCAAATGCAACACTTTAAACTATGATCATAAGAAAGTACTGAATATCAGGAACTTCACAGTACATATTTTTAAAAAATAAAACTATATCATTGCTAAGTTCCTTCTCCCATAAATAAGAAACATTTTGCAGGAAAAAGAGTCAGGAAATTTTCAACATATTAATGAAACTGGATCTATTGGAATATTTTTAAAATATAAAAAAATTAAAATTAGCTTCCAGATGAAATTTTAAAACTATAAGCATGTTAATATATGTTTGAAGTCATTCATTTGGTTTTAGCAGCTTAAGATATTTTATATTATTTCTTACTTTTTATTATTATCAAAAACACAAAATAGTGCAGGTTTTTGCCTAAAACTGTGAACTCTTAGAAAACAAGAATGCTAATCACACCATTACACAGAACATGTTTAGGTGCTTGATACTCCCTGTTAGGGAAGGGAAAAAAGCCTCTCTTGCTCTGTCTGCTACAGCTCAATTCAAAAGTCCCCTTTAAAATAATTAGAGATAAATTTCCTTCTGCATTTTCTTTATGCCAAAAAAATATTTCCTACTTAGCTTAAGAAACAATAATTTGGGGAGCAGATGTGGCTCAAACAGTTGAGTGTCCGCCTCCCAAACAGGAGGTCCCGGGTTCAGTTCCCAGTACCTTCTGAAAAAACAAAAACAAACAACAAGCAAAACAAACAAAAAACCAACTCAGGGACTTTGATGTGGCTCAGTGGTTGAGTGCCAGCTTCCCGCGGGGTTCCGGGTTCAAACCTTGGCCCCCAGTACCTCAAGAAAAAAAAAAAAAAGGAACAATCATTTTCTTAAGAATAACCTATACCTGTTTTCAACTGCAGAGATACTGAATAGCCCCAGAGGGTCCTGGTTTTGCAAAATTGTAATCAGGGTCTGAACAGGTGCCCCTAGTCTAGCACCGCCAGTGGGATTAAACAATGTGCAAACAAAATGCTCATCCATTTCTGGTACCGTGTCTAATATGGCCGATATGTGTAGGGCCTGAAAACAAAATTAAAATATAAAGTTATTAGAACACAGTATTTTTTAACACTGACAGAGAGATTTGCTAAAAAAATTTTTTTTACAATTGATGATAGCACATATTTATAATTGTACTATTAATTAAAGCCCATGATTTAACTTAGGGTTCTCTGTGTAGTGTAGTGTGGTGTAATGTAGTTCTATGGGTTTTTTTAAAAAAAATTATTCTGTTATATATGCAATCTAACATTTCCCCTTTTAATCACATTGGGATATATATTTCAGTGCTATTAATTGCATTCACAATGTTGTGCTACCAATCCTAAACATATTTGTCAATAAAATGATATTTTGGAAAATGCCACCTCTTTTTTTAATACAGATCCCATAATGTGATAGGAACGAGTGTTTCAAGTTACTACTTTCAGGATTTTAATAGTGTGATATAGTTCACAGAAATCTCTAAACTATAAATATTTATGGAACTTAAAACTATCATTAAGTATAATAATTAAATGTATCTCTTCATTTTAGCTAACCCTGCCTACATAACTTCATTAATTTTATTCAAGACAAGGTTTCACTATTCAAAAGCTGTTCTAGCCAAAACAGCCACAATTGGAAACAACCCAAATGTTCATCAGCAGAATGCATAAACATATAGTGGTCTATTCAATGAACTGCTATTCAACAATAAATGCAAGTCAATTATGGATACATGCAACCACATGGATCTCAAAAATTATGATGAGTGAAAGAAGTCAGACAAAAATGAATACATAATGTTTGATTCTTTTATATGAAGTTCAAGAAACAGCAAAACGAGTCTTCAATGACTGAAATCAAAAAGTCATTTGCTTTGGGCAGGGCAAGGAGGCTATTAACTGTGAAAAGGCAAGAGAACCTTCTGGGGTGATGGCAATGTTCACTATCTTTATCCATGTGGTAATTACACAAGTGTATACATATCTCCAAAGTTACTGAATCATACACTTAAGATTTGCACATTTTACCGTTTATACCCACACAAAAAAACACATAAAACTGGTGAAATACAGCAGTTAGCTAAAAGGAAATATTATTTCACTCAATTTGCCCTAACATTTAATTTGTTCAATGAAAAGTCTTTAAACAAACTGGAAAAAAAAGTCCTCTAAGAAAATAGCAAATGAATGTAAAGTAATCACAAATTCACAAACTACTTCAAATTTAAATTTCTATATCTATATCAAGATTTAAATGTAAAAGTTCCTTGAATAAATAAACTAAAGGTTCTAAAATTCCAAGAAGATTTTAAAAAATGGACAGGCAAATGAATATACAATCACAAATTGCTTGAAGTTTACAAAAACTGATCATTAAGAAAATTATTTAATTATTGGTTAGACTGATTTTAGATAAAATGGCTTTTAGTATATTTATTTCAGAGTTATTATATTTTACACAGCTGGTTTAAAACATATCAAAGCTAATGCAACCAGCTATTTTAAACTTAAATGGTGTTTTAAAAAGTGACGTTTAGTAACAGCAAAAGGAAATTGTAAATACATAGATAAAAAGGATTTGGAAATTAAATTTCTATAAGTTTAAATCACAGTTATATTAATCTCAAATCCAGCAATTTTTCTCCAATGGTTTCTTTAGCTATTGCCTCAGCTGGAATATTTTTCCCTTCCTAACACCTAGTTGCTCCTCTAAGAGAAAATAATTCTTTTATAAGTATTAAAGATAATCTTTCATCCTCATTAAAGTTCATACCATACCTTGAACTGCACACCTTCTTCTAAAACAATATAGCCTCTGGAAGGGGTCAGATCTTTAGACTCAGTTGAAGAATTCACTTCTGTCACAATGAACTGAATTGTCACAGTTCCAAACAGTCCTTGTGCAGGTTCCCGAACAATATACAATACTGCAACACTCTCTTGTACATAGAGAGCTGTTGGTTCTCTTAGGAAAAAGTGCTCACTGTTGTTAAATGATAGAACTCCAGGGCCATCATCATTAGCAAGGATAGTAATAAACACTGTCAAAATAAAAATATTAAAGAAATAAATCGAAATAATATGTGGGAAGCAGATGCGGCTCAAGAGACTGGACTCCCGCCTACCACTTGGGAGGTCCCTGGTTCGATTCCTGGTACCTCCTAAAGAAGACAGTAAGCTGGCATGACAGGCAGACGTGGCAAACTGACACCACAAGATGACACAACAAGAGACACAAGAAGAAAAACATAATGAGAGAAACAACAACAAAGCAGGGAACGGAGGTTCCTGGTGCCTTCTAAAGAAGACACGCAAGACAGTGAGCTGACGCGACGGGCAGATGTGGTAAGCTGATGCAACAAGATGTCACAACAAGAGACACAAGAAGAAAAAAAAGAACATAATGAGAGACACAACAAAGCAGGGAACAGAGGTGGCTCATGCAATTAGGCACCTTCTTCCCATATCAGATGTCCCGGGTTCGGTTCCCAGTGCCTCCTAAAAAGACAAGGAAGACGAACATACCCAGCAAGTGCAAACAACAAGGAGGTGGGGAGAAATAAATAAATAAAATAAATTTTAAATAATAATAATAATATAATATGGGTTACAAGCACTAGTATAGTTTGATATTTGATTGGAATCTAGGCCAATTCCCTTCTAGATCACTTTATAAATGAGGAAAGTTTTAGAAAACATTTAATAAAATTCTATATTCACCCCTAATATAAAAATACTTGGTAATTTTGGAATAAAAGGTAGTTTTCTCAAGCTGATAAAATAATATCTATCAGAAGTTAATAGCAAATATCAATATTAATGTTGAAGCATTAGAGTCATTACTATCAAAAACAGGAATAAGACAATGACACCTGTAATTATTGCTATGATCCAACATTTTTCTGAAGATATCAGCTAAGGATCAGGTATAAAAATACTGGAAAGGGAGAGTCAGAATTGTCATTATTTTTAGATGACATTATCTAGTTAGAAAATGCAAAAGAAACATTATTAGAATTATAAAAGTTCAGAAATATAGACTGAGTAATCTAACAATCAAGAGCTATCTTCTTACTATTAATAATAAAATTAATAACAAATGCAATAACAACTAATGCCATTGAGCACTTACTAATTGCTTAAACGCTATTGACTAATTTAGTTCTTACAACAACCCTATGAGGTTGATTCTATTAATATCCCCACTGTACAGAGGTAAAAACTGAAGCACAGACAGGTAATTGCTGAGATTCATCAGCTAGGAAGTGGCAGGCTAGTAAACAAACCCAGGCAGTCTGCTTCAGAGAGTGCATTCCTAAAGACCCTTGTGATAATATACCAGCTATGGTCAATGAGAAAATGTAATACAAAATGGACTTTATTCACAATAGCAATAATTCCTAGGGATTATTCTAAAATAAAATATATGAAACCTATATTTAAAAAGTAGGGGAGTAGATGTAGCTCAGAGGTTGAGTGCCTGCTTCCCATGTATGAGGTCCTGGGTTCAATCCCCAGTACCTCCTAAAAAAAAAAAAAGTTTAAATTTTAATACCCAATTGTGGCAGATGCTATTGGTGCCCCACCCATATCCTCTTGGCCCAACGGCAACAGTTCCTATTTTCCTAATGGCCTCTCCACTCTCTCTGCCTGAGAAACACATCAGCCCATGCAGGAGTCAGGCTAGAATTGCTGGAGATTAAACAACGAAGAGTGACTGGCAAGCAATGAGAGATGGAAGTCAGTGTCTAGGAAGGACCCCAACAGATTGAGCCCAGCTGCCCATCTAGTACCTGCTCGTTAACGTATCTTCTATCAGTTTTCCTCTCTTCAATATCTCACTTCCTCATTTTCTTACCATTCCTCCATAGATTACACCTTACAAATAAGCTAATGACATCCAAATCCTGGGATAAAGGTTTACTTTGGAGGGAAGAAACTGAGGCAATGATTTAGAAGATCTAAACAAATAAAGAGGCATATCATATTTCTAAGTTGTAAAACCCAGTATCATAATGTTATCAAGTTCCTCAACATTAAACTATAATTTCAATTCAATTCTAATCAAAAGAAATTTTTAATGGAACTCAATTTGCTAATTCTAAAATTCATATGGAAGTGATCATGTGCAGGAAGAGATGAGATGATTTGCGAGGAAAAAAAAAGCATTTGCCACCCCCCAAAAAACAAATTGTACTATGATCAATAAAACAATATGATATTAGCAAAGGAAGAGGAAAATAGAACAGAAAAGAATTTAGGAAAAAATAAAGATAAATTTATCACTGAAACCAACAGCTAATGGTGTTCCATTTTCAAATGGTATTAGGGTATGATTTATACTCTTTAGGGGCAAAAAAAGTTAAATTCCTACATCACAGTCTACCTATAAATAAACTCCTGGTAAGTTAAACAATTAAAAATAAGCCAAGATTCAAATTCCTTCATTCATTCAGCTGACAGGTACCTGAGCGCCTAATCTGTGCAAGGGGCAGTGCCAGGCGGATTGCCTGTGCAGATCCTAAGTGTACAGCTTGATGAATTTTCACAAACCAAATATATCTGTAACCAGCTAGATCAAGAAACAAATAGTACCAGCAGGAAAGGAGCCTACTTGTACTCTTCACGTAACCACTCCCCATAAGCTGAAGTGACACTATCAACATGGTGACACAAGACATCCCCTAGAAAAGTCTCCCCTCAGAATCAAATAACAAAATTCCACTTGCTTGGAACTCAGGAGGATAAGAGACTGGAGAAAGACTCCATAAACTTAGAATAAAGAAAAATAATCTCCTAGATCAGGTAGATTTTCATCCCAGACCCACCAGTCAGGAGCCATCCCCTCACTCCATCCCACACAAATTAGAGTCACACAGAGGCAGCACAGTCAGGGTCGCTCAACTGGTGAATGGATAAACAAAATGTGGTGTACACATACCATGGAATATTATTCAGCATTAAAAAGGTTAGCTTGCTGGTAACAGAAAGAAATGTAAAAATCCACTTCCCCAAGAACAGGGATGGAAATGTCCAATCACTGATCATGGCTTTGACTAACAACTTCAGATTGCTGGGGTCCCAAATCTTTCCAGAATTTGCTCTCCAGACAAAAGCAACTTGAGACAATGAAAGAAGTGTAAGAAAGTACAGAGGTGGACAATCTGGGGCAAAGGATTTCTGGCTTCAAACACTAAGAACAGGGAGGTCTGCCTCCTGGGAAACAGTAAAACTAACAAGCAAAAGCCCAGACCCAGAAGGACAGGAAAAGCCCTGCACACTGCATTCGGCTTGCATGGACCTTTCTGCTAGCATGACTGATGTTCAAGAATATCTCTGTCTTATCAACAGCTGGCTACAAAATTAACAAACAGATATCTCAGAGAATAATTCAAAAGTTGACATTGTGAAATATTAAGTGTATCATGTGCAACAAGAGAACATGACAAAAAAAGAAAAAAGATACAGGAAATGATGGCCCATCCATAGGAAGAATCCAGAAAAGCCAACAAAGAAGACCAGAACATGGATATTGTAAACAAAGCCTTTAAAACATTATTTTAAAACTGCTCAGGAACCAAATAGAACTACTGGCATTGAAGACCATCTGAAATGAAAAATACCCAAGACAGTTTCAAGAGCAGATTGGAGCTGGCAAAAAAAGAATCAGTGAACTTGAACCCAAGATATTTGAAATGAGTCAAGCTGAGAAGCAGAAAGAAAAAAGTATTACAAAAAATGAAAATAGCCTAAGACACATCTAGGATACCATCAAGCATGCCAATATATACATTATGGGAGTCACAGAAGGATTAAAAAGACAGAAAGGAGCAGAGAGAATATTAAAAGAAATATTGACAGAGAACTTCCCAAACTTAGCAAAAGACATGAATACGCACATCCAAGAAGCCCAGAGAACACCAAACAGGATAAACATGAAGAAAAATACACCCCATTATATATTGATCACACCATCAAATGCAAAGGACAAGGAAAGAGTTCTGAAAGTTGTTAAGAGAAAAGCAATGTGTTACAAACCAGAGAGCCCCAATAAGATAAAGTGCCAATTTCTCACCAGAAACAACAGAGGCAAGAAGGTAGTGGGTTGAAATAAAGTACTGAAAGAAAACAACTGCCAACCAAGAATTTTACATCTGGCAAGACTTTTTTCAAAAAATGAGGGTGAGATTAAGACATAGATAAACAAAAGCTGAAGGAGTTGATCACCACTAGAGCAACCCTACAAGCAATGCTAAAGGGAGTTCTTCAGACTAAAAGGAAAGGATACTAGACAGAGGTTCAAACCATCATAAAAATAAAATAATTTAAATTTTTTTAATTAAAAAAAAACAGCATAAAGTAATAAAGACCTGTGGTAAAGGTAAACATTTGGGTAATTATAAATGGCAGTATTATTGTAGTGTATTGTTTGGTATGTAATGCTTCTTCTTAGTTCCTACAGGTGCTAAAATGCAAATGCACTGAAAGTAATGATAAATCTATGGTTTTGGGTATACAATGTACAAAGATATAAGTGGTAACAAATACAAGAAAAGGTGGGCGGACAGAAGGGTATAGGAACAGTGTGTGTATATGCTATTGAAGTTAAGTTGGTATCAAACCAAATATGATTGCTAAATTTTTAACCCCATGATTACTACAAATAAAATAGAAGAAAAGTATATCCAGATTGGAAAGAGGAGGCACTCAATGTGGTATAACACAAAAAATCAAATAAATATAAAAGTAGGCATTAATGGAAGAATTGATAGACAAAAAAGGTATAAGATATACAAAGGCTAAATAGTAAAATGGCAGAATAAAGTCCTGCATTATCAGTAGTGCCTTTAAATGTAAATGTATTAAACCCTCCAGTCAAAAGACAGAGATTGGCAGTACAGACAACAAAATCATGACCCAACTATATGCTGTGTAAGAGACTCACATTAAATCCAAAGATACAAGTAGATTGAAAGTGAAAGGGTAGAAAAAATATATACCATGAAAGTAGTAAACAAAAGAGGGCTGGTGTAGCTGTACTAATATCAGATAAAATAGACTTTAAGTCAAAAATACACTTATATATACCCTTTGGAGTGTAGGTTATTTTGAAGACAGTCTATGTCCTTTCCACTAAACATCCATTGTACTCAATGGATAATCTTCATGCTCATGTATGCAAAGATTTAGATACAAGTATATTAATTATAATTATGTGAAGGTTTGGAAATTCCTAAAGGTTCATTAATGGAGCATGGTTTCAGAAATTTCCCACTATCAAAGCATTTATTGTTCTGAGAAAATTTTTAATATTAAAAATAATAATAAGAAGAAAATTACAAACATAAACTTGCCAGAGCCAAATGGCACAATCTTTTCTCCTGGTCACTGTAGGGAACATGTAACCTATGTAATTCCAATCAGAATTATCGAGGACTTGTTTCAGTAGTGCTTGGACTTAAATATTCTCGCTTTCCTGTTACATGGAACGCAGGGAATGATGGTGACCACCATCTTGTGACAATGAGTAACGTCAGTCTTGGGATGAGGCGAATACTCCAAAAGGCCAAGAGAAGAGGCAGAAAACAGAGGCCTTGATGGCATTGGTAAGTTCTGGTTCCACCTCATCTAAAACCATGTCTCTGGACCCTCAGATTAAGTGAGTATATAAATAATTGTTGTTTAAGTCAGCTTGAGTTGGACTTTCTGTTGTTTGTATATGGAAGATTCTTAAATAACACATTGAGTCCATTCCTGGAATCTGTTGCATATACCCCATATGTTCTACAAGAAAATTATTTCATCTCAAACACATATGCTTTGGATTTGAAACAATGGCCACAGCCTCATGGAAAAGTTTCTGGGACCTAAGAACTATAATTTTATATTATCAATATGGCAAGAAAAGTAAAACCCAGCCTTTAAGTTCCTTAAATTTTTTTGACATTTTATACTACAAATCAGGTTTTTCACATAATATTTAGTAACACAGGAATTCAAAGGAATCAAATTAAAACAATCCCAAAGAACACTCAGCCACTGGCTAAAATAGGAGGTTGAAGAGTCAGTCAACTCTCAGTCTTCTATGTCCACTTGGCTTATCCATCAGGAAATTTAATTGACTCAAAGTCCTTTCCATACTAAAGTTCTGTTATAACCAGTAGTTTTCCTTTTTATCTCTTCTTTGCCTTCTCTAAGCAGTCAGCAGGATACCTGACATACAATGAACTAGGATGACTTTTAGTAACAATTTCAAACTAAAAAAAAAGTATTGCTCCTGTAATCTGTCTATGGTATCAAAATACCTCAACCCTATGCAGAAACATTAAAACAATTAAGATGCCATTAAAAGAGCTAACTTGCTATTTCTTCTGTTGCTAAGCAGAAAACCAGAAAGCAAATTCAAATCCCAAAAGAAAGATACCTACAAAGTAAATAGAACCTATCAATAATTGTGGAAATGTTTTAATATTATCTTTGTGACTAACCTACTTTTTTTTTTCTTACATAGGCCATACACACACACACACACACACACACAGGCCACACATACTGTTACACTGACACAGGAATTTAGAAATGCTTAATTGAAAATATGTTTCACTCTAAGCTTACAAAACCATCAGTACTCTGTAACTCCCTTTACATCTGCCCCTATTTTAGGGGGGAAAGCATGAAGGAAAGGGAGTTATATATAAGAAATTACCATTTACCTATTGTATTTGCTCCCAGCTCCAGTCCAGGAGAAGGATTTGTTAAAATTAGCTGAAAATTTTCATCTCCTTCTGGATTGTCATCATCAAGAATCCTGATGTCAACATTTTTATACCTTTCTCCATCAGCAAAATAAAGAATCTAATTGAAAAGGTAAATGTAGATACGATTACATTTTAAATAACACTCAGGGTTTCTATATAATATCTGTAAGGAAATAAACATAATTGTGAATGTAAAGAGTAAGCTATTTTACAGGAAATTTTTCCTTTTTCTTTTTGCACTATCTCTTTTTTTGTGCAATTGAGAGAATTAAGTAAAAAAGAAAAAATGTAAGAGGGAAATGGAAGAAAGCATATATTTGGTTAAGGACTAAAAGGCATGTGAGAGATCATAAAAATATTTAGAAACATTAAATGTGTTTCACTAAATTAGGACAAAATATAAAATTTTCAAATAGTTTAAGAAATACTCTGGGAAGATCGACTAATAAAATAAATCCTTTACTTAACACAATAAGCTTCCTTCTATATCACATTGCAGTAAAATAGTTAATGAACACAAGATAATCTTTAGAATAGTACTGAAAATTCAATTTATAGATATATAGATCCCAACATTTTGCCAATTGACAGTAGAATATATATTTTATTATAAGGTTAATTTACTTATACAGAATCTAAATCACTATAATTCTCAAGGAATAATGATTATAAAATAACTTGTAAAAGTGATCTGTGATTGATCTTGAGCCCTACCATTGGGGTGAAGCTATAATCCAGCCCTAATTGTGCTTCCAAATTCTGTGCATACACAAACAAGGAAACATGGCCAAGAGCCCCTCCTCTCCTCTGCGCCACCAATGTTAAGCTTCCTTGGGTTTCATTTACTTCAAATCTATAATAAAGTAAAGCGACATCATTTATTTTTTTCCCTTATAAACTCATTCAGTAGATAGGAAAGAATCTGAAAATAAGAAAAGTATCATATCAGTGTCTTGGGATCACCTGCTGTGTTGCCATTCAATTACACCTCGGGCTCCATCATTGGCATCAATGACAACCTGTGCAGTCAAGCCTTCCGTATCTGACCAAAACATAGAAGTAACACTTTTAAATAAATACAGATGACTACTAAAAACACTATTTGATAATGATATTGAATTTAAAGACAGTGCTATTGCAATTATATCATTCCAAATATGTAGGTATTACCAACATGATTCAAAAGAAGTTTAACAAAATAAAGACATGAAAAATAATCTCTGAATAAAGAAACTTTTTACTAACAAAAGTCACTGATGTACAGAAATTTAATCAACTGAGAACAGTATGAAATAATAGGCAACTAAGGTTATAGACAGTTCTGTTATTTTAATAATTTAAAATATATATTTTGTACCACTATTCTACAATATCAACAATGCAGTAGGAAGGAAAGAATAGGAAGGAGTAGAAAGAGCAAGAGAAAAGAGGAAAGAAAAGGGAAGAGAAAGGCAGGGAGTGCTGCAGAAAGAAATAGGTGGAAAAAAGAGAGAGAGATACAAACAGAAGTTGAGACGGGTGGGAAAAAT
This sequence comes from Tolypeutes matacus, assembly GCA_026826555.1. Lineage (NCBI taxonomy): Eukaryota > Metazoa > Chordata > Mammalia > Cingulata > Chlamyphoridae > Tolypeutes > Tolypeutes matacus. The sequence goes on from JAKSZT010054416.1 coordinate 21,804,895, forward strand.
GGGGAAAAAAGGTTTGGTGGAATAAAGAGAAATTCTTATCCCTCTTCTCTTATCCCTTTTTATGTTATATTCAGTCCACTAAGTTTAATATTACCTATAAGCATTCCTCAGTCTTGAAATATTAATTAACCCCTTACTGCTTTTTAAAAACATGTATTTCAACTGCCCTTCACCTTTGAAATTTCACAGGCTCTGTTTTAGTCTAGGATACTTATGGCAGCTGCCTGGGTTGAGAGGAAATAGGGGAAGTATAATTCTCTTTAGAGTGAAGGGAGCATTGTTGAGGAAAGATTATAAAATCAAAGGATTTGAATCCCAGCTCTACCACTTACTTGCTGTATGACTTTGAGCATGTTACTTAGCATCCCTTAGCCTCGGTTCCCTCATCTGTAAAATGGGATTATATGTGGTGATGTTCCTAAATGCTAACGCACAAGCCCTTGAAACAGGGACATTAGTAAGCATTCAAGAAAGGTTAACTATTCAAATTGCCTGTAATATTAGTATGAAAGAAATATGAAATATTTTGTTAGTTGTCTTAAGGTGAACAATAATATTTGTCTAATAATTATTTGATGTACATAGTCCAGTTGTTGGAGTCTAATATTGCTTTTGCAAAAGAACCGAAACTTCTCAAATAACAAAGTTAGAAATTGGTTATTCTCTTCTGATATTTTCAAAGTTGTCACATTGACCCTCAGAAGTAGAATGAGAAACACTTGTTCTCCAGGCCACAGCTCTTGGCCATGCTCCCACATAACTCAGCTTACTTTCCCTTCCGCCTAGTTCACCTTCTAATAAAGTGATAGGAAAGCAGACTATCCTCAGTATTACTCACCACCATCCCTACTGGGCCATCACAGCTACAAGCTTCAGACACAAATTCCCAATAGCAAATTTCCAAACCACAAACAGGACTTTGTGCTTTTAAAATAGGAATACATCTTTTTAAAACAATCTACATAAATCTGTACCAAGGTTCAAATTTTACCTTTCAGTCTGTAATGGATTAACTGAGTCTTTTTCTAAAAGCATGAAAAGAAAAAGATAGAGAGGTAAAAAATAAAAGTAAAAAAATTCAGGACACAACAAACAAACAAAAGCTTTGCTTAACCTAAAGGAAAATAAAATCATCCAATCGTCCAGATCTCCAGATGGGAGATCTAATGAAAATAGCCAACTAAATTTTAAAAGGAAATGAAAGGAAAATGCGTTCTTTGGAGTCAATCGGGTAAAGAACTAATTCTATTTTGAGGATTGCAAATTTGGTTACAAAATGTTGTAAAATTTAAAAGGCTTCACATAATACTTTTTAGATGTCTTTACAGTGTCCAATATACAAAAGTGCAGTATATAACAGTGTTTAAATCAAAGAAATCTATAAGCCCATGACATTTTCACCCAGAACTGAAATTTTAAAATATTACAATGATTATCTCTGATTAAAAAAATGAAATATCTTTATTTCATTTGAAAAAAGTGAGCAAAATGAAGCAAAGAATCAAACAAAGCATCATACCTAGTCTTGGAGGAAATGAAGTTAAAGGAGCCATGATAAGTTCAGCATAAGTTAAATTCACGAGGAAATATTCTTCCAGCTCTGGTATATCGTCCTATACAAAACACACCCATTAAAATTCCTACAATTATGCTGCCAAAGTAATTATTTCTCATGAACTGTTTTTTAAATTATTTTATAAATATATATGTTTAAATTGTGTGCAGAAAATATTAAAATGCAAAAATACAATAGAAAATAGTTAAATTAGTCAAATATGCATAAAATTATTAAATTAATAACTGGCTGTGAGATAAGTTATTAAATTGGACCAATGAAACTATTAATATTGTGTGATTTTTACCTAATTATAATATGTAAAACAATTATAAAATATAAAACATATTCAAAACATAGCATGAAGAAAAGACTTTAAATTACTTTATCTTAAATATCCCATATTTGGAACAAAGAAAAATGATACCATGAGAAAAGTACAGGCTTTGCCATCAAGGAGACCTCATACCAAATTCTGTAATTTTAAGGTCAGTTTCTTAATCTTCAGGTCCTCAATTCTACCCTCTTTATAATGGGAGAAATAAGAGCTACTTTGTGGGATAGAAATAATGATTAAAAATAATACGTGTGATGTGCCTGGCCTAGAGAGGGTGCTTTAAAATGAGAGCTATTATTTTTAGACACTAGTCCAAACAGCAATGAAATGAACACACAGGTGCTCAAAAGATGAGGCCTAGCAAAATCCATGCAGGGGTGCCCAGCCAGTCACCAATATTCATACAGAATTCCAATATATGCACATGTATGTATAATATCAATAGATACACACCAGCAGATGCTTTTCCTTCACTTTATAGCTAATGGAGTTCTGTTTCCATGTGGGAAAGCAAGAAAGTAAAGTTCAAAGTTTGTGAACAATTTTATGTACTATATGAACCAACAGGAGTTACAGAAGCAGATGTAAAGGAGATTCTCCCTTATCTACCCACATTTCCCCACATCCATGCAACAATTCCCCTTTCACCAATCCCCAGGCTTATTTCCTGTATTTATAGGCCTTCAATCTCTTAATCTAATGCTACTCAGGGAGCAGAAAGAGCTACAAATAGCTAGGGAGAAAGAGAAGTGGAACTGGATTCCCCAGGTTCATAAAACTAGACTCACCGAAGAAAAGAAGGGTGGCTATACATTTTCTCCTTTAAATCTAATATGTCTAAGGAATAATCCATTTTTATATTCAGTTACACTAATAGATTATATATTTGAAAGATGACTTACCTGCAAGTTTTATCAAATCTTGTGTTGTATGTCACTTATGAAATAATATTACCTTTTATCTTGTGGATTTAGAGCTCTGATCGTATTATATTAGATCATAGTGCCATGGTAATCAATAAAATAAGAGTCACTAACTTCAGATGATAGATGGTTTACACTACTTATAATTTTATGAAAGTAAAAAGCCTCTAAGAGAATAAACAGAACTCTCAAAATACAAAGTAATTAAAAAATATTTTTCAAAGGCAATATCCATTCTCTTTTCTCCCCTTCCCCCTCTCTCCTCATACATCACCTCCCACTACCTCCACATATACTCTTGAAATGTATTTAGGAAGCTGAAACACTAAGGCCCGAAACAGCACAAGATTTCACAGTATGAAAAAAATCATGTAAAATGTCACTTCAGTCACCAATGACTTTAGTTTGACAGTAATCACATTTATGCCATCAGTCTCTAGTTTCTAGTTTCTCACTATCTCTAATCCAACCAGTTCTACCGAAAAAGATTCCGACCTACATGGGTTTGCTGGCCCAATGAGACCTTTGGCATAATCAAAATGCTTCTGTGGAATCTCTTAGGCCAATACCACCTTAAAGGGAATGGCACTAAGGTGTTTCACAACCTTATCACAAGGTGTTTCTATAATAAAGTCCACAATAGCAGACCAGCCTATCTAAACAAGATCAGACACCCTTGTGTGGTTAAAAAAAAGAAAGTTGTGAAAAGAAATAAGCTGATTTAAAGGCACCAGCAGAGAGAACCAATCAGAAATGAATTGTTCAAGTTTCTGGAGATAATTGTTGCATAACTCCAAATCTTACCCTGAAAGCGGAGTTGTGCCGTGTGCGTATGTGTGTGTATTTAAAATAAGGAAACACTAAAAAATACCAGGTGAGTTCAGTCTGCATGAGATTTGATATCTTAAGATACAAAGCTATCAGAGGTCTCTTGCTAAATGTTACAACATATGATGGATAAAACAGCCCATCAATTTCCACTTTCCATGTGATTACTTTAGATGTGATATGGTAATAGGGAAATATAAGTGTTTTACCTCAAGTATAGTAAGGTTGATGGCTGCTGATGTCTCCCCTTCTCCTAAAATCAGAAAGCCAACCACAGGTACAAAATCAACTCCAGGCTCTGCTAAGTCTCCTTCTGTTTGGTTCTTTAGACTCAGCATTCCAGGAACCGTGATATATGTGACATTGATAATTCCTGATTGAATTGTTAAGGAAAAAGGTATAATTATTTAAACTTTAAAATAATATCACGCTATGAATTTTTTGCCTTTTCTAATAGCACCTTCAATAGATTGTACTAGTGGCCCAATTCCTCAACCCTTCCTATGTCCATAGCCTTCACTCAGTGATCTCCCACTGTTGGCAAGACATGCTCCCTTGCCACTAGTCTCTGACCTTGGCCTTGTGACTTGTTTTGGCTAACGGTAATAAGTAAAAGTGATGATGTGCTAGTTTTGAGCCTAGACCAAAGGAGGCCTTGCATGTTTTTGTTTGTTCTCTCATGCCTCTGCTGGTCCCATGTGGAAGACACATGGAGAAGAGCCACCCCTAGCCGAGATTCAAACCCTAGCCAGCCTATCACTGTATGCGGCTGGCATTTACGATTGTTATGCAACAGAGTTGTGATAATAGATAATTCCTTTAATCTGTGCAAGAACAACAAAGTTATAAAGCCCTGTCCTCAACTAATAATTATTGTCCTGTCTCTGATTTATTTTAGCAATGACTTTCATCCATATAAGTAAAAAAAAAAATTTTTTAATCTATCTAGAAACTCCATTCATTTTAGAGTAACACAAACCTAGAGATCCAAATTCTCTGTTGATGAAAAGCTGTATGGTTATATTAGCCTCTTGTACTAAAATAAATCTTGATGAAAGAGCAAAATTCAAGACCCCATGTGGTTCATCACTGGCTTCTACTGTCAGGACAGAGGCATATCCTTGAGCATCAAGCAGAGCAAATCCTGCTGGTGGAACTCCTAAGAATGTTAATGAACACATCAGGAAATCTGACAATGATTTAGCACTAATGTCTTAATACTTAAAATAAAATTCCACTCTCTAAAACATATTAAAGCAACCAGAAAATATTCTCCTTTATTCACGTCTCTAACAGAAATCTTCATGTGGTTCAACAGAGCCTGGATTCTACTTGCTTCTTATTAGACAGCAAATCATGATTTGTTTTCACTTGACTTTCCTTTATTTGTTATGCTGGTCATTTATGAACTATAGACACTGACAAGACACTGAGGAAAGCATGCAGTGAATTTGCACAAAAGATTATTAGATTTGAATCATCCATAAATTTGAATTGTTCCAAAATTCAAATTGGTCTACTAGTATAAAATTAATTTCAGGAAAATTCTGCCTTTGGAAATGTGTTTTATGCCATAAGTAAATATTTACCAAAACTTTTATAGGGCCTTTTCCTCCTTACATACAAATAAGTATTCCCAAATGGTGCTAATTTTTTTTGACATAACATTTCTATAGGCAGACAATATATAAAAATAACATTTTTTTCTAATTGGAATGCATCTATTTGTTAAATATAGAGATATCAACTCAACTATTGTTTCTTTTTTTTTCCAGAAGAGAATGATATATCAGAAAAAATTTAAACTGAATTCTGAATTACCTTGTGTCCTGACATCATACAGAATGATTTGGTAAACTTCTTTCTCCTCAGGAAGGTTGTCATCCAACAAATGCACAAATATTGTTTGATTAAATGACCCCTATGTCAAACAGAAAAAATCCACCTTGTCTATTATTACTGAACACAAACTATCTGCTGCTTTTATTGGTTTTACAAATTGAGCATCCAAACATATTTTGATTTAAACAAAGAGTTCTGTGGCTTAAAAAAAAAAAGTTTAAATTAAAAATTATTGACTCATGGGAAAACAGGCTTAAGATAGATAGGGAATGATTGTGGGCAATCCTGAATGCTGAGCTAAGAAATAGTAACTTTATCTGTTGAGCAAGATAGCACTACAGAAGATTTCAAACAGCATTAAATTGGGAAGATTTCTCTGGCAGTGGTAAATAGGAAAAACTGAAGCAGGGAAAAGAATATCAGTGTTCAGGGAGATCTGTTATTAGAAATCCAATTAGTACTCAAATGAAAAGAGAGTAAGAGCCTGACTTACGGCCAAGGCAGTAGAAATGGAGAGAAAAGTTTTGAAATACGTGATTGGAAAGATTTCATATCAAGTGAGTGTGACAATGAGAGGAAGACAGAGTGACAAGAGAGCAGTGCTAATTTTCTACCCAAGAAGTGATTTCATAAAGTTATTTACCACCAATTGTCTTCTTTCAAAGTACCAGAAAGCCTTCTAAATGGAACGTCAAAAATATAGTGTGAACAGGATATAAAAGACATTTGTTTTTAGAGATATATTTGCTGAATTATATAATGCATTTAAAGTTCCAAGACAGCAAGGAGGAGAAAGAGGAGAGTAACAGAGACTGTCCAACATATTCAGAATGACATAGTTGACACCAACTGTGGGAGGCCAGGAGATAGCTTGGCTTAGATTAAAAAGTTGACAGGTGCTGTTTCCTTAAAGGAGATCTAGCAAACCACATTTGGAAGAACAAACTTCCTCCTTAAGTCTTAAAACATCTTTATTTGTGTAGTGTTCTACCTTTAGGTTTCTAAGCAACCAGTTCTCTTATCAACTTTCTTTAATCCTTGAATTATATAATAAGTTTTTCCTTTTTTCTTCAAAATACATTATTTGGGGAGTAGATGTGCTCAAGTGGCTGAGTCCCAAATGGGAGGTCCCAGGTTCAGTTCCCAGTGCCTCCTAAAAACAAAACAAAACCCAAACAAACAAACAACAACAACAAAAAGAAATGAAAATACCAACTCAGGAGAGCCAATGTGACTCAGTGGTTGATCACTGGCTTCCCACATACAAGGCCCTGGGTTCAATCCTTAGCCCTGGTACCTCAAAAAAATATATACATATATACATTATTTATTCCAAATATTATTTGGTTACGCTTTTCTCTTGGTATTACCTCAGGAAAAAAGAGTTGTCCAGTATAGTCAGCAAAATTGAGTTCTAGATTTTGCCCAATAATTTTCCAGTTAACAGTAACATTTCCTCGACCAGGAGGTGTTCTTAGCACATGGAATTGCAAAATTTCTCCTGCAATTGAAATGTACAGCTTGATAAATGTTTAACAGATAATGAATTTGGCATTTGAATTCAACAAAACCCAAATCCCAAACATGCAACCATTACATCACCTTTTCTGAGAACACTACAAGGCTGTTATATTTTGTATTTTCTAAAAGCTTTTTACATGCTTATTGTTTCTTAACACAGGGACCTACTTCTAAATGCTTTCATTTAGTAAAACTTCATGAAATTAAATATAGAAAAATTACAAAATCACATGCTAAAATGGAAACACAAACTTACATACACTCCAAAACATGCACCAGAACATGAATGTTCTGTAATTTAAAGAAAATAATAAATTCTTCATGGCCAAAACTAGTAACAGCAAAAGTAAATTCTTCCTTCACTGCTCAAAAGAACACAAATTCCTTACACTGGTATGCAATGTGATTTTACACAATGCATGCATAAAAATGCTTGCAAATACCTGAAAATCACATTTCTTTAGATTTAACTTACATATACCATCAATGATTTTGTTTTACAAAAAGAAATACAAAGGAAACGTGTCAAATCTGTACATCATTCTCTGTAACTTCACCAAAGTTACAGCTATCATTCCTGGATAATTGAAGTATTTTAGATACTGTCCATTTCTGGCTTTTATCCCTAAGTAATACTTTGTAAAATTGAAGAAAATCATGGTAGTCATTTCTTTTAAATTGCTAAAAGTGGAAAGTAAGCTCCTAGGAAGTATTGCTAGTGGCTACATAGCTTGCTAAAAACACAGTCAATTCACAACTTTTATATGATGATTAAGTCAAGCTAAAACATACTAATGAATTATGCCACTAAAAATAATTTTTATTATGAAAAGATAAACAGAATGACATTTAAGAGGCTTAAAAAGTGCAATCCTTCTTCAAATTTTGTAGCATTGACATATAGTAAAAATACCTAAGTGTCTAAGTAAATACTTTTACCTAAAAATTTTTAATAAAGAGAAAGAGAAATAAAATAATGAATGATAAACAACTTTTTCAGAGATTTTTTTAAACTACCATAATTTTGCTTTCTGAGGATAAGATAATAAAATTAAACAAATAGTTCTAATAGAAAGATTTTTTAAATAAGAATATTATAAATAAATTAGAGACTATCTTAGTTTAAATTGAAAACACAAAGTAAGCTTTTCATACTAATTTGAAGCACACATAATTTTAGTACAAGGTATTATTTGGGGGAGCAGAGAATATTAGAAAGCGAAAACATAAGAAACACTTCTAAATAAGATTGCCTTAAACACCTTAATATTCAATGGTTCAATGTATATATATTTTAAGTATTCCCATTTAGAGAAAAAATTAGTCAGCCGCTAGAGTAGCAGACTGTGTCTTGGATCTTCTTTTAAACATATACGGATGCAGGGTAGCAATCAGATTGTTCAAGGGTTATGATATGACTGTAAAATTGCGTACAATCGGTCATAATTGCCAGCATATCATTTTAAATGTTTATACTTGTATAACTTACGTGAACAAAATATGGGCACTACTAAGAAAAATGGAGTCTCTCTATCATACACTATGCAGAATTTATTATGGAACAGGTTTGTACTGAATAACAAGGGTTTATTACTGGAAAATGTAGAAAGAGCTTTGGAGCTATTAGGCTATTTCTCCTAAAGTGTTGTCTAATGACACAAATAAATAGGTTTAGAAGGTCATGATTCTTAATTTTTTTTTTTTAATCACAAAACTTGGTAATAGTGCAAACAGAAAATTATGGAAGTTTGATCAAATGCAATGAGAGTGCATGTGACATTAAAAACAAAAGATAGGTCAATAATGATCCATACTGAAGGGAACCTGTAATCACATAAGAAAAAATATTATGATTATAATCTTAAAAGGTTGCACATCAAGATGTGTGAATAAATACAGTATTAGAAAGTGAAAATAAAAATGAAATGCTGGAGAGAGGAGAAAAAAACAACATCCTCTTACATATAAAAATCCACAAAGTCTAATACTATTTAAGAAATATTACCTTTGAAAATTTAGCAAGAAATTATTGCAAGAAACAATTTGAAGCATGATACACAAACACATATACAGAGAGGTGAAAAAACGTAAACAAAGCATTCCTTATATACATAACCTTATAAGGCTATTGCAAATTTATCATGTCTATAGCAAGAACAGTGTGAAATTTTTTCCAATAAATTATTCATCATAAAGTGGGTTGTGGTGGTTTGAAACTGTATGTGGTGATTTGAAAAACATGTTCCTAAAGTTAATCCATTCCTGTGGATTGTAAGAAGGATCTTTTGATAAGGCTACTTCAGTTAAGGTGTGACCCACTTCATTCAAGGTGGGTCTTAATCCTCTTACTGGAATATTTTATAAACAGGATGAATACAGAGAGAGAAAGCCACAGAAGCAAGAAGCTGAAATCAATAAAACTCTGAAGGGAAGGGAGAGATCAGCAGATGCCCCCATGTGCCTTAGCATGTGGCAGAGGAGTCAAGGATCACCATCGGCAGTCAGTCAGTCTTTGGGAAGAAAGCATTGCATTGATGATGCCTTGATTTGGACATTTTTCTCAGACTTAAAACTGTAAGCTAATAAATTCAAATTGTTTAAAGCCAACCTATTACATGCTTTCAGCAGCCTAGGAAACGAAAACAGAAGTAATGATTCTGCCTCTTGAAGGCAGACTACCAAGAACCAGGTCAATTTAAAATGCCTCCCGGGAGAAATGACGGGATATACCAGAAGACTAACTTTTACCTTCTTTGAGTAGTATAAGAACAGTTTGTAGGAAGAGGGATAACTTAGAAATAAGTGTTTAGTCTTCTAACTTAAGAGGAAGGGCAGAAGGATGGTCTCAGAGAAAGTATGCTCTAATTTTTAGGTAACAAACATGTTGCTACGTTCTAAACTGCATTCTAGTTTTTGCCCATGTTGAAAGCCCAAGAGAGTGCCCTCCCCTACCAAAGAATCTGACTACATTTCCTGAAGCTCATCTTGATATGAAATCTGAAGAGTCCACCAAAAGGTGGGAAGACATTTTAACTCTAAAGTGGAAGATCTGCCATACAAAGTCTAGGCCTAGCCTAATGTAGATAAAGGAATATGAATTTAAAATGTACTTTAATAACCCTGGATATTTTGTCCACTTAATCACAAAATAAGCCAGAACTATTGTTGCAAAGATAAACATCAGCTACAGGGTGTGTAAAATCATGGAATACTGAAATACAGGAAGCATACTTTAATAGATACATGTATTCACTGCCTACCATCCAAATCGGTTGCCTTCTACAATAAAAAGAAAGTGGGTTAAAACAATACTAGGATATGAATAAAGTGAAAAAAAAAATTGTCAGTATGAAGTTAAGAAAAATGTTGAATGTTTCAAATATAGTAGTTCTATATTTTGTTTATAAAGAATCCTTTGCCTAAAGAAGAGTCATGTTGTCTCTATGAAAAGGAAAAGTTTTAAATCCATTGAACATGACATGATGATTATGAGGCTGCTGAGCTGGATAACTGAGTGAAATGTCTAACATAGATTTATAAAGAGCACATTTATAAATAGTTTGCAACCATAGCAAAATCCATTCTCCCATATTTCCAAATTCTGTCCATTACATTTGAAAGAAAGTAATATTTACTACTGGGCATCTCTCCAATTGCTTTAGGACAAAAACACAGAAATAAGATTCTACAGAATTCAATACATTGTTTAAACACTAAAGTAATTCCCGCCCATGAATCAAAAATGCATTCAAGCGCCAGAAGTTCAGAATGGTCCACACTTTAAATCTAATCATACAAATAAAATTCCAACACTAGATCAAAAGCGATGTTAACATTGTTAAAAGTCCTCATGGCATATTTTTTTACCCCATTTGTTTAGCAGTTGTTTTTGTAAAATCACCATGAAGCTTTTCATTAATTCACTTGGGTAAACTCATGTTTCATACACATTTCTATATGCAATTTTCACAGTAATACAAGACATATGCACACAAAATACTGAATTCTTGATATCCAAAATGTTTTTGAAAAAAGAAAATTAATTTAGACTCTAGGAAAAGGCTTATGAATAAAGGGAAGAAAAGTAAGTAAAATACAGAAATTCCCCAGAATTTTATTTCAAAAATATAAAAATCTATGTGTAATCATACAAACAATAAAAGCATTTCAGTATTTTATTTCCTATACCAAACTCATGCTCACAGAATGATATAATAAAGCAGATTTTTAGAACCAAGAACACATTCCAGACCATCTGTTTTATTTACTAATCTGTTTTATTTACTAATCCCTTTTCCTCTTTGCATCTCTTACAGATATTTAGCTGTTGGAAACTAAAGCAACCACAATACGGTTTTCAGGTTAAGTTCACCCAGCCTAAGGAGACCATGGGTGCCCCTGACAGCAGTTTCTCTAAGGTGCTGAGATGCACAGCAGGGAGTCTCTACTACATCAGAGTCCTCCAAGCCACCACCACCATCGCCACCCAGACTTTCACAGGATGCACTTTCACCACACTAGCTGCCTTATACTTAAAATCCCTTTAAACTGATCCTGGACATCCAAATGTTTCCATAATCTTAAAAAAAAAAAAAAAAAAAAAAAGTTAACCATATTTCTGGAAATCACATGCCTAGTCGGCTCTAAATCCCTCCTTAAATTCAATCCTTCTTGGTCCCAGATCTTATTTTCACCCTCCATGCTGCTGACACTTGGATTCTCTTCTTCTACATTATTTTCTTTCAAAGATTTATTCAACAACATACTCCTCTTTAATCTTTTTTCTCCATTTTTTTCCTTGCTTTCACAGATACTGAGTAGAACATCCCTTAAGGCAGTGTTTCTCAAACTTCCTGTAGTGAAGATCCAGAGTTGTTTCATTTCGTTTCATTTTGTTTTGTTAGCCCTAATTCATTGTGGACTGACACATTCGTAAAATACAATAAAATGAAAGACTCCATTAATTAAATAGCAAAAAGAATGGGAATACAAGCCCACAAATATCCCTTTTGGATGTCACAGCAAAATGAAATTATTAAAACGTTTCTGAAAGCTAACCTTTCATTTCTGAACTTATCTTGTCATAGATTAGTAGCAAACACCTTGCCAAATGGGGCGTTCCAGGACCACGCTTTTAGTAGCACTGCCTGAGGGCCTCTAAGTCCTTTCATCATCCTTAGATATTTACTTTTCTTCCCCAACTCTCCTTTAAAATTCCTTTACATTCACTACTGTTTACTCGATCCCTAACTGAGGATCAAACTCACTATTTGGCCGTGTTGGTTTCAAACATACTGCTTATGTTCTTCTTCTTGATAGCTAATGAAAACAATCTCTCCTTGGTCTCTTCTCACCTGTCTGACTCTGGGTTTCTTTCTCTCACTCTTCTCAGGTCTTCCTTCCTCAGCATGTTAGCCTGGTCTTCCATATGGCACCATCCATGAAAACTTGCTTTTCTTCCTCTATCCACAAATATCCTATTCATTTTCCTGATTTATCTTCACAAATCTAGTTTCCATTCTCCTAGCTGATATGCAGTCAGGCTGACTCATCAATTTCCTTCTCTTACATAGACATTATTTTTCCAGCTCAAATCCATTATTCTTTCTATTCAAATCATTTCAAGTATTTACCAAAATTTCCTGCACTATTAGGTTCTGCAACAGACACAGGTTCAAGCAAAAAAAAAAAAAAAAAAGTCTTTTCTCACAAGTTGCCCTAGAGCATGGGCTATGGATCCAGACAGAACTACGTTAAGCTCCACTAATGGATAACTGTGTGTTATTTAGCCCCTAAACTTCAGTTTACTTATGTGAAAATGTGGGTGCATACTAGTATACCCATTTCATAGGCTGTTAGTAAAATTATGTGAAATAATGAATGCAGAATGTCTGCCACACAGAAATCAATAAATGTTATCTTCTTTGTCATTATTATTTAGAATGCTTTCTCCTGCTGTGACTTTTTAATTATATCATGTTACACAATTTTTTGACTGTTGATAACCTGTCTTTAGATTGGACTTACAGCATTTCTTAGTTGCTTGTATGAATTATTTTTTGGTGGCATGCTACTTTAAACTATTAATAAAAGATAGATAAGTTAAATAAACAGGCAAGTTGGGAGGACAGTATAGTGAAATGCAATGCACACTAAAATACATTCAGTTTTCAGCAGACACTAAGTAGCTTTATGGCCTTGTCAAGTCACTTAATTGCTCCCTGTCTCAGTTTTCTCATCTGTAAAATAGAACTCCAAATGCATGATCTAAATATTTTTCATTTCTTAATTCTATGAAGGACTTTTTTTTTTTTTTTAAGCACAAACTGCATGGTGAAACACTGGCTTAAATGCATTTATCTCAAAACAAGTTTATTCAAACACAAAAAACAATGCTACAATGTTTTAAATAAATAAAAATTAGCCTATATGTATAAAACCCTATAAATGATGATAAATATTAAATAAACACTCAAAATAATTACTGTTTTCTATATTTTAAGAAAAAACTATTTACTTCCTAGTATATGGTATAAGGTTATCTAGCTTGGCACTTTGTTGATAAAATACATGAACACAATATAAATCCTGGATTAAAATAATCACCGATTATAAACTACCATATCAGGAGCCCATGTTTCAATGTTTAATATCAAATAGCTACCACTGAGCACAAATTACATTTACCAGAAACTGTGCTAAGCACTTTACATTCCTTTGCTCACTCAAGCACCACAAGAAACCTATGAAACAGATGGTATTTCCCCCCCATTTAGCAGATGAGAAAGCTGGGCATTCCACTTTTAACAACCGTCCTTAAAATTACACCATTAGGAGGGGCAAGCTAGGACACAAATCCAGTCCTCCAGGCCTCTAATTCACTATTTAGCTCTCTCCCAAGTATATTCTACACAAATGAACACACACAGTTCAACAAAATAATGAAAGGAAGAAAATAGCAGAAGCTTTTAAAAGACAAGACAAATAACAATATCCACAGAAAAGACAGTGAATGTACTCAACAAAAAGAGGAACCCACCTTCATGGCCTATGACAGATCTGGAAGCTGTCTGAAAACTAACGATTCCTGCCACATTGTCATTGGCCAAAATGTTCACTCTCACAGTGTCAGAGCTGGGCAAAATTCTACTTCCGCCTTCGGTGTACACCAAACTAACAATGATGCTTTCATCGTCCTCTGGCTCGAAATCATCCAAAATGGTTAAAACAACTGTTTTTCTGGTTTCACCTATAAACAAGTAATGCAATTATAACCAAAGTAACTAAACCACCAACACAGAGAACTAACAAAGACCCTAATAAAGCCTATTTTTAAAAGTTAATAAAAATATTTAAGTGAATTACAATAGTTCAATGGAATAAGCAATATGAACACCGCTATAAGCAAAATTTCCATGTTAACCTGTATATCCTTTCACATACGAACACTGTAAAATTTCATTAATATATACAGATTGTGGAGAAGACCATTTTGAATAATGGAAAGTTAAGTGTAGAATTATTACAAGGAATCACAGTTTTACTTCCTGCTCTTCAGGCAAGAACAATGAAAGGAGTGACTGGGAGAAGGGCCAAGCCAGCTACTTTGCAATTTGGTCTGGGACCCCACTAGTAGATAAGGTGCCACTGAACATTCCTGAACCCAGTGGTATTACTCCTGTTCACTTCAAGGTTTCCTCCATTTAGTAACCAACCCCCCTTTCTGGGAAAAGGATGAAGGAATAAGAAGACAAAAGGTAGGAAAAAGAGAAAGGAGATATAAATACATGTTTTCCCTCCTATGATCCTTGTTCTTTTTCATCAAATTCAGCAGTGTCAAGATTGCATCAAGAATGTAAACACTGGGGGTCGGATGTGGCTCAACTGGTTGGGCGTCCGTCTCCCATATGGAGGGACCCAGGTTTGATACCCGGGACCTCCCGGTAAAAAAAAAAAAAAAAAAAAAAAAAGAATGTAAACACTATACAGGAACCCAAACGATAGTGTATTTTTTGTGATCCTAAAGTTATAATTCAAGGTAATAATAATTTGTAAAATGTTATTATTTTAACTTTCCTTGTAGTTCCAAAGCCACTGGTAAATATGCCTTTGAATTTTCATCTCCACTCCCGCCTCATTAAATTTTCATGATTCCCTTTTGAAACGGGGAGAACTTTTGCCAATTACCAATCTGCCCCCATCAAGTTTATCAGATTTCACTATCCCACTATTTCCAAAATCTTTTATCAGAAAATAACCATTATAGATATTTTATACTTTTAAAAAAATGACTCAACATATAATGCTTATTAGATGTTTCAAAAAGTGTACTGTGTGTACCATGAACCCAATCACTGTTTCAAAAAAAAAGTGTATGCATTAAAAAGTTTGACAAAAACAAATGCAATGGATAGCTCTACAATATGGAATTAAGAAAATATTTATTTCCTTCCTTTTGTTTTATATCCTGAAGTTTTTATGAGTATACATTACTTTTTAAATTAGAAAAAAAAATAATTTTTAAAACTGTGTGTAATCAATAATTGCCAAAATCAGGATTTAAACAATGATATCAGTAAAGATACCATTTCCCCAAACAAAAACTATTTTTAAACCTATGAACTTTCCAAATTTTCAATTATCGGATGATTCAGTCAGTCCTGAAAAAGAATCAGCAAATCTGACCCTAATTTATAGGTTACAAAATCTATAATTATATTGATTATGAAAATTTACAATAATGAGCCCATGACTAAGAGCAGTATTATAAACTGACCTATCACTAGTACTAATATAATTTGAATGCAGTCACCAAAGTTTCTACTAGTTACACTTATAAATCATTTTCATTGAGGATTCATTCTGATTTGCCTAGCTCATAAAAAAAAAAAAAAAAAAAAAAAAGGTTACCAGTTAATATTTCTTTTCCTAGCCACCACATTTCTTACCCATGGCTTATTCTTTCATTTCCCTTAGAAAATTAGAACTTGCCTTATGTTTCCATAAAGGCATTGCTATGACACATAGAAGGATAAAATTCACACATTCCTGAAAAATTCTCTTTTTAATAAATTACAGACAACTTATGTAGAACCACGCCAGGCTATATATGGCTTGTCAATCATTAACAAGCCCACTAACTTCTATTTTTTCTAAAACCGCATTACACTCATACATATACACAAGAATATACACAGTAAGTGAGAATTCTTGTTAAGATTGTCATATGAACTGACTATGATGGCTTTATCAGAGGGAACTGAAATACATTTTGAACCATTACTTACCTTCAGCAAAAGTCAGAATATTTCCAGCTCCTATAAAATCTAAACCTTCAGTAGCTGTTCCACCAATAATACGCCATTCAACTGTCACCTGACCTAAGCTGCCCCCTTTCCTGTGGATCATCAGCTCCACTGTGGTTCCGGGCTGTTCCTGAACTTCGACATATAAGCCGTCTTCTGATGTACTGGGACTAATACTGTAGATCATAAACACTCCAAAGGCATCACCATTTAATGCTATAACAACTGTGGAAGTATTTGGCTGTCCTATGGTTGGCTGATTTTTAAAACTGGCTGTGATATTCATGAGATGAACTTCAAGAAGAGAAATTAGGAAACTCTCATCCATCTCTGGAAAATCATCAGGGAGAATCGAAACTGTGAGATTTGCAAACTCATCACCTTCCAGCATTACTGCCCATTGCCTTGTTACAGGCTCATAGTCACTATCAGCCACAGCCTGATTGCTAAAAAGAGATACTACCCTGGTCATGTTTTTCCTGTAAGTCCAGAAGTCTGAGTTATTGAGAGTTGGGCTGATCCATGATGTCATCCAAAAACACTTTGGGCCCTCAGAAGCACTGAAAAATGAAAACGCTGAGCAAGCCTGCTCTTTGAGGCACAAAGTGGCACAGGTATAGCGGGGTTCCCCCACTGCAGAGACATTCACCCAAGTTCTCCAAAGTGGGTCAGGCACCCCTTGAATTGGCGATTCATAGTAGGACAGTAAATCTTGACCTTCCTCAACTGCAAGAGCCACTACATCAATATCGGACGTATTGTAGAACAACAACAGCGGACCAAAGTGACCACCGCTAAAACGTGGAGTGACAAAAGACAGGTTAAGTACTCAGAGTAATCTGTGGGTTACATATACAGAAAAGAAATGCTGACTGTGGTTTTCACTGTCTTTTTTTAAAGTGTTTAAAGCACTATTACAATAGCAAAGATATTTCTCAACTACATTTATCTTTGAATATTTTGTTTTCAATCAGACAATACTTATTTTAGGCCAAGTTATAAAAGTACCTTGCAAGGTATACAAATAGTATCTGTCTCAGAATTGTCAAACAGAATTTGAAATTAATCTAATTTTCATTATTAGATTTCACTGAAACACAGTAACAATGATAACGGTATGAGTACATTTTGAAGGAATATAATTACTTGTCACAAGGACCCAGGAATTTATATTTCCTATTTCTGAAGTAGCTCAGTAAGCAGTACGCTGCCTCATAACAGGAATGCAAGAAAAGGAGAACCTGAAAAATCAATCACTTCATATAGCATCATAGTGTTCTTTAACTGAAATATTAGTTGTATTTAATTCTAGCTCTAACTAATCACAGATTAAAGCAATAAATTTCTGGGTTTAGAAAGTTCAATGACATACACTCTATGACGTATTTCACTATTGATAGGTATGATAAATATGCTGGGCTCCTTATATTCACAGGCATAATTCCATTAACCAATTGCAATAAACTATCAAATAATTTACAGCACAGAAAAATTACCAAATCTAAATCATTTAATTATTGCAAGAAATCCTTCCCCACCATCCCACAACTCCCATCACTCCCACAGATGCAAGTAGCCATCTCATGTACCTTCGCCTGACAGTTATGTTAGCACAGGAACTTCTTTCCAGAGGCTCTTGAACACGATAAACCGACTGAGCAAAGGCTACTGTACCATAAGGATTATCATTGGCAGGAATAATAATATTTGCCACTCGATCTAACCCAATAGTACCTCCACCAGAGGCTTCAGTTAGTTGTACTTGGATAACCTAAAAATACAGTGAAAACTTCCTTAACAGCATCCCAGTTCTGAAATTTGAATAATAATGACAAAGAAACAAAAAAATCAAACATACCCATAAAAGTACAAAAACAAAATGGAATGAAATATGAATGAATCCAAAGAAACTCCCCCAATTACATTTACAGGCCAGCATGAAACAGAATAATTCATCAACTTTAATAACAAAGCATAATTATACATAAAAAAATAAGCTATTTAAATTGCTTAGTGTTTAGTGATAGAAGTAACCTGATGAATCAATTTTAAGATCCCTGTTTAAGTTTACCATTTCAATAACATGGCTTTTATGTTCCATACTTTTTCTTATTTAGGGAAAATATTACACAAAATATGACTGGATATTTAATCTATTATGATTGATTTTCCACATTATCCTAAGTGGAAATTCTGACAATATTCAAAACAAAAAATTGGTATCATTAATGTTACCTAAATTTAGAGACAAAGAATGAGAAACATTTTATATGCATTAATTAATATCTAATATTTTTAGAAGTGAATAATACAATTAGCATTCAAAAGAAATTTTATGGACTTTTCTCCTATGAAAATTTGAAATTATCAAAGAATAAATGCTATTACAAGTAATTTTAAGAGATCTAAGCTTCAATAATACTTAAAGTTCATAAAATAAAATTAATTTCAGCTAATATATGTTAGTGATGAATCAATAGTTCCACTGACACTATATTTTTATTTGCCACCTTGCCACCTCATCATGAAAAATAAATATATGGTGTTTGCCACATAGTGTTGAGTATGCAAATGAGTGAATGAGTGAAGAATCAAAATCTACCTTTAATTAACATTGACTGGCTTACACTCAAGCCAAAAGGGAGTATGGATGTAAACAGAAAAAGTTTATATGGAACAAATTCAGCAAAAATTCTAACAGATGCATATATATTTAATCATTTAGCCAAAATGTTGAAAAATACAAAGCAACTGCACAAAAAACTCTTGTACCAGTAAACTGGCAAGTGTACATAACTTGTTTCGAAAATCTTCTTGCTTTTGTTATCTCTAAGGATCACTTTCACACTACCATATTTTGAACATTTGCACAAAAATAATTTATTTGACATCCTCTCTAAAATGTAATAATAACAGCCATCAGTTCTAGTCACTAGAAGACAAGGCATGTTTTAGCGTCATTCTATACTATACATTCCTCTCACCTCTTCAATCTCCGGAACGTC
Source organism: Tolypeutes matacus (assembly GCA_026826555.1). Lineage (NCBI taxonomy): Eukaryota > Metazoa > Chordata > Mammalia > Cingulata > Chlamyphoridae > Tolypeutes > Tolypeutes matacus. Next base: position 21,824,211 of record JAKSZT010054416.1, read on the forward strand.
GTCAGGCAGGACCTCTAACAACAAGGTTTGAATGGTTTCCCCAGGGGCAAAGGTCACATTACCTGAGACAACTCGCAGGTCACCAGTAGCAAGCTGTCCATTAATGGTGGCAACCCACTCAACAGTAACATTGCCAAGTGTCCCAGAATTTCTTATTATTGGCAGGTTTACCTTCACTGAGTTAAACTCAGGTTCCTCTACAGTAAGTTTAGTAATCTGAAAACCTGAAGGACAGAGCAGAGGTCATTTCAAACACAAAATGAAACTGAGTCAACATATAACTAACCAATTGCCATCTTGTAGTCAAATCTTTTATCCCCCTAACCAATCTAAGTAGCTAAACCCCACAAAAAATCAGAGTAACAGGCTATGACACAAATTGGTTAGGCCTGATAAAATTTCAGAATTATTTTTCACTATGATGGAAGCTGTAAACTCAGAACCAAGCATCTACCAGACATGAGGGGAGTGGCTGTAGTGAGTTCTGTGGTGAACTGGATAGTGCAAACCTGGTCCAAAGGGGAAGCTGCTATTTAGCTCCCACAACTGATGCTATGCAAGAAAGGGAGCTCAGTGTTGCCAGGTTTTCCTATTTATCAAGAAAGCCCAGATTTCCAGGTTTTCATGGACAATCTGATTTAAAATATTAATTTAAAGTATTGTCTAAGACTCACAATCTAGGAGCAATATCTGACCCAAAAGCCAAATGTCTGTGACTTCCATATATATATGCTAAGAGGCTGATTTATTTTTTTAGTAACCACTAACCACTGCCAGCAATTGTACCATATAACATATGTCCATATAATTGTACTATATAACATGGGTCCTATCTATATGTTAGCAATAGCAGTTTTTAAAAATAATAACATTATAAAATAAATTCTGAATCTCTAAAACTAAAGAAAAAGCCATTATCCATGACATTAACAGCCAAGTAAAGGAGAGACACAAGTTAATTTGTTTACCAAATAATCCATAGGGGTCATCAGAGGCCTCAATAATAATGATCGCCTCCATTAAAGCCCCTACTTTGGCTCCTCCTGTTGTTTCATTCAGCAGTTGCACGAAAAATGTTTCTTCCAACTCAGGGTAGATGTCATTAATGATATATATTGGCACAGCTTTACTGGCTTCCCCTTCTAGCAAGACCACATCCGATGAAGCAATACTATAATCTTCACCTACAAAGGCAAAAGCAAAATGCCAGCAGACTTATTCTAAAATATGGCAAACATTCCATATACTAGGGAAATACTATTATGTATCAAATTTCACGGATATATTTGGAAAGACTTTCTTGAGAAAGTTCACTGCATCGATTATAAACAAAATTTTGCCTTTCTCCCTAGGAAAACGGATTTGATAATATCATGAAATAATGACAGACTTCCTAAGTGTTCAAGTTAATTCCTTCACTTTCAAAAAGATACGCATATAATTTTTTCTGTTTGCCATTATAGAGAGAGAGAGAGAGAGTCAGAGCATATCATTCATCACTACAAGATAGCCACTTCTCTATGTAAAAAATTGTGTACGATACTTTTAGAACAAAGAACAGAACTAGAATCCTGATCTCATCGGGGAGATAAATTACACTGTAGCATCATCAATAGAACAGCTGGAAATTGTGGACTTTTCTGCAAAGTTGGATTAAATTCTGCCACTGCTCAGGGTGGCGGCAGCTGGGTTTCTGGGCAAACAGTGGCTGGAGAAAAGAGAGATCCTCCCTATGGAGCCAGGGTGGGTGGGGAGCTGCTCTCCTAGAATGCTGACGGATGCACACCGTATGTCCACATATAAGGGCTACTGGAGGCATTCCAGGTGGCACTCCTCGGGGATACCCACATCCAAATGCATATACACACACCACCAAGGGCCTAGGTGAGCCTGATTAATTGTCTGTTCAAGCAACTATCATGTCCAGATACTTTATTTCTAAAAATCAAACATGCTACCCCATCCCATTCACATTCATTTCTTTCAATGCATACTAGAAAGATCTAACTGAATAGCCCTTAGATAAATCTCCCTCTAAATGCTGGGATTGCACTATCAAGGAAGGCAGTCTCCTGATGTTTGCATTTGGCAATAAAATCACTTTCCCTAAACATAAAGTGGTAATTCTAACCATTTGCCTATTCTTTGTTCAAGATAAATGAGTCCAGAGAAAAGGCTGTTACTGAGGAATGAAAATGTAAGGCTGCTCATTTTTTTCCTGTACTCCTCAGTAGTCATTTACACATGAATCCTTTTCAAAAAACTAAAAAGTACACACAGAGAAAATCTAACAGTGTTTTCTTCAGTTTACTTTTCATTGGTTTGTGCATATTTTGGTCAAGACAGCTTTTAAGTTCAAATGCAATTTTGCCAACAGTTTTCACAAATTCCTCAAACTCAGTGTCACAAATATATGATATTTTAAGGCCTCTAGACTTAGGCCTTTAAAAGATGCAAGAGTATTGTCATTTTGCAGTTGATTTTTCTAATTTCATCCTTGAGTGCCTTTGCTAATCAAGGATACATCGACCCTCTAAAGCAGTTCACTGCTCCTGAGCTGTCATTTCTCACCAGCTATTGCAGTTATTGGCACAGCTTTAAACTTCACAGAAACATCTGCAAATACTCCTCCTGTTCTCGTCACATTGATAATGGGTCCATTGTGATTTTCTGCTACTCGAACAATTGGTGCTGAGAGCTGCAGAGTTCCATATGCATCATCATTGGCAATGATAATTAGATGAGCAATAGTTTCTACATTAGGCCCAAGACGTGGAGAATTTGGAACTGAAAGACAGGAGGAAACAGTTAAGAACTAACATATCAAAATTCTCATATATGGCCAAAATTCATCAAGAAGCTTCAGCAAGATTCCATTAGCCAACTTTGAGATCATCACTTCGTATTTTCACTCTATTATTTAGCTAGCTAGATAGATAGATAGATATAGATTAACTATTAATGCCCTAGTACTCATTTAGACATTGGGGATACAAAAATAAGTTAAACAGAAAGTCCCCCTCTCTTATAGCTTATATTCTAGGGGGAATTTTATTATAGAATCCTTAGCAAAGGAAAGTTGCCCAAAAGGAATATTTTAATAAGCATTGAAAAATATGTCAAAAGGAAAAAGTGATTAGAGTATAATTAATCTTCACTTTGCATAATATTACAACAGATAATGAAACCTACAGAATTAGGCTCTTCTAATTAGTTCACCATGCCATTGAAAAAAAAAAAAAACCTCAGTAATTGAGTTACAAAATTGAGTAGAAATGTATTTGAGTTTCTTACCCTTAAAGAACAGTTGCAAATCATCATATGCTAATTAAATTACTCGCTAACCACTTCACTGTCTTCCCTGACACAACTGTTCCTCTCTACACAATCTTAGTTAATAGACTCACCCAAAAATCAGAGTCACCTTCAATGCTGCATCAATGCTACTATAATGTACGGTTCTTAACAATCTTACAGCTACTTTCTTACTTTCCACTAATTTCAGAGAGAACCAAGCTTGTTTTGAAGCCATTTAGGACCCTCCACAAACTCTCCTTAATTTACTTTCTAGGTTCAATTCCAACCAGCGCCCCTACCAAATCAGTATAAATAGTAGCCCTTTAACATAAATGAAACATAAACAAATTCTCATTTGAAGTAAACAATTTTAAGTTCTTTACAATACTATCTAATAATTGTGGTACTTGGAAATGTGATTATGAATAAAGTTTCATATATTCATACCATTTAACCTAAAAACTGGTAATGACACCACTTAATATCAATGATATAGGCCTAAACTATCCTAGATTATATCATAGTTAAAATCAGAAGTGATAAATCAATGTAATATAAGTAAATTCAACTACATTAGAAATGAATCACAGTACCATAGAGAGTTTTAACAGTTAGAGATATTTTTTCATATTTGTCAGGCATTGTGTTCTAAATGCTTTTTGATGGTATTGAGCCATTAATTCTCACACCATCCCTATACGGTAAATAACAATGTCTGCATTTTACATATGAGGAATCAGAGACACAAAGATGCTGAAGTCACCTAAGGTCTTACCCTACTACGTGTCAGATCCAGTCAAAAGGCATTCTGTAAGCGTCTGCCTCGTCTCTTGCTGCTGAGCTACAATTCCTCATCACACCAGGTTTAAAGCCACTGGGATTCTGTAACTGTTCATCCTATACCCTTACCTAGGTGCTGATCTCCACTCCTCACACTGCTGTCCTTACTGGCAAACACCGAAAACCATACTCAGGAGAGAAAAGCAAAGACACTATCACATCCTACACTTATTTTGTCTATTAAAATCTGAGTCTATATGCAGATTTGTACTTAGTTGTTCTTCAATTACTGTACATCATATCTTACGCCTATTCTGAATTGTCCCAAATATGCTCCATGGCTCCTCCAGTCTCATACACAGATACTCTTTATCTAGTACTTTATTAATAAAGGTTGCTCACATTTATTGAATGCTTAGCATGTACCAGACACTGTATTAATTTTTAGGTCATTATCTTATTTAAGCTCCACAGTATTTCTATATTATAGATAAGAAAATTGGGGCTTAAAAAGATTGTGCCCAACAGTTTAGTACCATATATTGGAACCTAAGTCATCTGACACCAGCACCCACAGATCCTAACCATTATAAAACATGATACTACCTTCTGGTCTATTTTTCTATCTCATTCAATAAACTGCAAGTTCCTTAAGAATCAGGCTATGTTTTTTTAATTCCTAATGAGACTGATTATTGGGTTTTATTTTAATTTCTTTGCTATCATATCTCATCCGAACTCTTACTTTAAAAAGAGCAGTGCGCTAGAATTTTTAACCATGTTGTAATCTGAAGATTTAATATTAGCAGTTTGGGTAACTTAGAGCTATGTACCCAGAAAAACATGTTCTTAAACTTAATTCATTCCTCTGGATGTGAACCCTTCTAATTGGGCATTTTGATGAGGTTACCTCAGTTAAGGTGTGGTCCAGCTGAATCAGGATGAGTCTTAATACTATTACTGAAGGCTTTATAGTGAAAGTGACAGAGAGCGAGAGATAAAACCATGAAGACAACAGCCAGAAACTGAACTCAACAGAACCCAGAAGAGAAGGGAGCAGCCACCAGAAGCTGCCATGTGTATTGTCATGTGCTAGAAAAGCCAAGGACCATGGATCGCTGGCAGCCAGCCCCAGAACACCACAGTCTTCCAGGATAAAGCATCTCCCTGATGACGTACAATCTTAAACTATGATTACTGCCATTATGGACTAGAATGCTGCTGGCTCTATAAAGTATAATCATCCAGATATTGTAAGTAAGGTGAAGAAACTTAATTATCAGAACCCTTAATCCATTTGGCAGAATATAGTCAATTGAGGGTCTTGATATCTTACATTTTGGGTTATTAATTTCAGTTTCCTTAAGAAGGCTCTACTTGTTTTCCTATATATATTGTCCTAAAAATGATATTAACTTGGTATTAAATTAATATCATTGATCATTCTTCCTTTCCTTGTTCCCTCTATTCTTTTCTTTGTTTAAAAAAAACCTTCTACAGTTATAGGACCTCTTATAAAGATGTGACTAATGAACAAGCTTTACCACAATAACTACTTTTAGTTTCAGAAGCTCAAGTTCTGCTACATACCAGAAACCACCCTATGTTCTCTACACAGCTACTGAGTCACCACCCAAGGGGAGCGGCTGCTACTTCTCGGCAGAAGCTGATGCCCAGGTACTCTGCCCAATGCAGGTCATTCTTCACTCTTATTCCTTACCAGTATCTCAAGGCTCACAGTAATCCACAATTTTTCATGATTTCTTAAAGCAGCAGAGCTCTGTCTCCCTTCCCTCACAAAGCTGCCAGAGTCACATGCCCCTTGCCAACACACAGAGCCTCTGTTGGCTAAGAAATCTTGCAGAAATAGATCAGGGAGAGAAAGGAACAGCTGGCTACAGGACTGTTCTTGGAATTTCCAGACAGATTCCCGAATGTTTGGGAACCTACAACATATAGTACAATAGGTACACATGGATTAAATAGAAGCTTTTAAAATTTAATCAGGGAACTTAACTGGCTTTTAAAACACGACTTCGAAGTGAAAATATGCCGTTTCCAGTTGCCTTACAAAAAAAAAAACATTTGTAAGATGATGCTTTCAAAGTTAGAGCTGACTATGATACTATCTGTATAGATTTTTTCTACTATGCTCATATCTAAATATACTGTTTTAGGTTTCTCATCTCTCATAAGAATAATGGGTACTAATGGGTACTTACTTGGACGATCCTGTACTTTCTCTATTAAAGTAGAACTGAGTAGTTCAACAAATACAGATTCCGACCTTTCTGGTTCATCATCATCCAAAATTGAAATACTTATCAATGCCTCACTCTGGTTAGCCTGGAAAATAGCAAATCCAGAAGCTGGTATATAGTCTCTTCCTTGAGTTCCTCTGGCTAAATTAGGTGGAAAATAAGGTGGTTTTTCCATATCATCCACTGTTGCATATGTGACAATGACTTTTCCCATGAGGCCTTTCAACCTTATTATTGACAATGTGATGTTCTGTGTAGCTTCCTCAACTCTAATAGGTCTATTTTTCTCAGAGAAGATTAATATTCCATAAGGATCATCACTGGCCAACACTGTTAATGTAGCATTAGTATGAACTCCCAAGGAGCCTCTGGAGACACTAAAGATTGACACAGAGAATGCCTTATCCAGTTCTGGATCTTCATCTGGCAATATTTCCACTGTGATGTTGGTACTCATCTGCCCAATCTCAAACGTGATGTTGCCAGAGATTACAGCGAGATCACCATCAGGATCAGAGGCTATGTTCCAATGCAAAGTCACCTGAGACAGAGCTCCATGACTTCTTATAACCTATAAAATGTTTACATTAAAATGAGTTAAAAGAGGAATAAAAATAATTGACTTAGAGGTTTGCAAAAAGATGACAACAGATAGTAATTTTTAAATTTTATTTTATGTAGGTTGTTCTCAAGACAAGAAGCTTCTTGAAGGTAGGGGTCATGTATTACCAATCTTTAAAGACACTCCGAGTCTTACAAGTAGAGGGCATTTCATAAGTAAACATTGAATCCAACTGAATTACAGCAGTATCTTTCTGCAATTTTAATTCACATTAGTAGTAAACCAAATGTAATTAACAATGTTATATTTAAACATACTCATGAAAATTTTTACATTCACTGCAAAGATGTATACCTCAAGGTAAGGAATAAATGAGTGATATTTTCCTGAAAAGGTAGCTGAAAAACTCATTTTTAAAACAAAACATATTTCCTTTTATCTTCAATACAATAAGAAAAACAAATGCAGACAAAAACCATACTTGGTCCCAAGGTATAATAATACTTTTAAGAAGAAAGAAATTCTTTTGTCAATAAAATATTAAGATAAATGAAAATCTTTTTAAAATACTCTAAATAAGTCCCAACTAAAAGGAATTTTTATTTGTACTTAGTATATGAATGTTAAACCAAAATAAAATTAGAGATATTAATTTTATAAAACTTGGTTCTTTCCCTTAAAATTTCTATTTTTTTCTTGAGTAGTTATCTTTCTGAAGTTATTCCATTTATTCCACAGCAGTTTATTGAACCGATATATTTTAAGTGACATTTCTTCATTATTCGTTTGAAATCTGAAGAAACAGGGAAGCTTCTAGCACCTCTGAATCCTTTACCAATAGAATCCTGCATAATTACTACTTGGAATGAAGCAAAGTAGACACACACATGCTTGTCATATAGAGTTGTTATTACTGCTGTTCACAAATATTCTAGATTTTCTTTCCTTCCTGGCTTGAGAGATGATAGAACTGCACTTCATCCATATTGTTGGAAAGTAGAAATGATGTGAATAAATTCCAGAAAGAAGCTATAAGAGCCAGTATGCAGTTCTCCACATCCACGTTTTCTCCTCTCTGTGAGGGTAGAAGCATTTGTTCAAATATAGCCTCTGGGAACCTTGGCCCTACAGTGACCAGAGGACCTGGCTAAGTAGGACATATACCATGAAACAAAAACAAATCTTTATTTTATTAAGCCCTTGGAGACATTTGTTAACATGACCTATCCTAAATCAAAAATCTATATAAAATAAATACTTGTGATATAGCTCCATTATATTCCTTAAAGGGTCAAGAATCCTCAGAATAAGGTGAATCTAAATGCAAAACTAAGTACAAAAACAAATGCTAAATCACTACTATTTAATTATTAAATATTATTATCTATGCCACTATGCTCATTCCCCTGTACCTACACAGAAAAAAAAATTGAACACAATTTCATAATACAATAAAACATTTTAAAGTTAACACAAAGTGTCTAGAAATAGAGGAAAACATGTACTCACATTTAATGTAACAGTGCTATACCCATCTTCTGGTTCAGTTCCATTAACAAAGAGTGACTCAGGGCTAAATTCAAATATGCCATGTGCATGGTCAGAGGTTGCAATTGTCACTAGAATTTTGGAAGCCACTCCTAGACTGGCTGCACGAACAAGTTTCAACAAATAGCAAAAAAATGTTAATCAGGAATTTACAAACCAAAGGAAAAGCCAAGGAACAACTTTTTGAAAAAAAAAAAAAGAGTTGTCCCATTCACTAAGTAAGTTCTAATTTGTTTTAGAAAGAAAGGCAGGCACAATGGTTGCCCCACATATTCATGCTTTTATGACCTTTATCTACTTTGGCACCAACTTGATATACAAGAGCTGCATAAGCACTTGGAGATGAATAAGGGAAACTTGTTTTTCTTTTACTCCTCTATGAAAGAGAACATTCTTCCACACAGAGTGTATGAGGAAGATCTCCCACGATCTTTGTTGACCTCAGAAGAACATGAGCCAAAATGACTCTTACTCTTAGGAAGCAGTAGCTTCCCTATGATTTTCATCAATATGACTGAATAGTTTGTTTTCCATGTGTGCATTAATTGTGGGCCTATTTTATCAACACATTATAACATTAAAGATCTATCTCCTGGTTCCAAACAGTCAAATCCTATAACTAAAAAAGGCACCAGGGTCTTTGAAAACATCTCTAATTGTTTCCTTAGATAAAAGTATGCTTAATTTTTAGGTTGTATTAATGTGTGCAGACAAGAAAATAAACAATCCCAAAGGTAACAGAGTAATTAAAGACAAAGATTATATGAGGCATTGACCAAAGTTAGCAATGAAGCGGATAGGTTTGAGTGCTGACAGTAAAATATACATAAAACTGACATTGTAAAAAAGGAACCTTGAGAGTGAGAAAGAATTCTCCCTCCAAGTATTCAAAAAATTCTTTCCTAATATGGTAAAATATTTAGGGGTAAAAAGCTGAATCATATTTGAACATGAATTCACATCAAAGGGCATCATATTTTCAATATTCCTCCAATTAATTGGCAAATTATTTTTCCCATTTTTCTTCTTGGAACGAAGCAAAGTAGATATACACATGTGTGTCATATAGAGTTTCTTTTTCCCACTTTTTTTTATTAAATGCTACACATAATAACTCATAGTTATTTTTTGCATAGAAAACAAGCTAGATGCATTTAAAATGAAAAACATAAGTGTTCTATTCATCTCTTTTTAGGAATTAAAAGTTATGTAAAATGCTTTTCAGTAATTATTTTTCAACAATTTTTCAATAATTATTATTTTAAAAAATCAAACTGTATTAGGCTGGAAAATCAAAGCAATCTTATTTCAAACAGGAATGAATAATTTTTTATTTCTAATATAATTAATATCAAGAAACTGTATTAGGTTCACACACACAGGGAAGAGAGTCTGGGATTCAGAAGCAGGCAAGGATTTGGTTATAACCTGATCACTTTCTAGCTAGATGACTATAGCATGGAGGAAGTAATACTTCATAAAGTTCCTGCAAAGGTTAAATGAGATAAAGCACATAAAGAGTTGAGAAATAGTCACTTTTTGTCTCTAAAAAGAGAAATTAAAATGAAAATATACAATAAAGGGCCTTGGAACAGCTGCTTACCACGTTTGTGAATAGTTGGAAGGAAGAATTCCATGTCCCCATCACCACTACCACTGCCATCAACCCTAAAGAGTTCAGCCACTTCACAAGGAGACACACAGAGACACAACCCACACAACATACATTGACACAATGAGAAAATTGAGAGCTCTTAAAACATGCCAAGCAAAGAAGAAAGTACAGTAATAGCCACCCAATGATATTCATTTTTACATAGAAAATAGATTCTTTTAAATGATGAAAGTATTAGTAAAGCTACCAATTTACCAAAACTTCATGCATAGCTTCAGGAAACAGTCCATGTAAGTTATAACCCCCATCATATTTACCAGTCTCAGACTTCATTGCTCTTTTGGCACTAGCACTATGAAAGAGCCCTATAAAAGCAGGCTAAGAAACTCTACTTCCACCCTACTGTGAGATATACCAACTGTAAAAACTTCAGCAAGTCACTATACCTCCAGGTACTTCTGCTTTCTCACCTATAAAAGGTATTACCTTTTATAGAACTGTTGTGAAGTTCAAATAAAATAATTAAAAATAAATAACACTGTACAAATATAAGTACCTTGGCAAAAGATAAGGAATATAATAAGGAGAAAAAGGTTGTAACTTTGCTTCCAATATATCTTATACCCAACCTTTATTTCATCAAATGTTTGCAAAGAAGACACAAAGGGCAGCCATGGTAACAGTGGAAAAGAAAGGGAGTAAGAGAAGCAAGGTCACATCCACACATAGGTGCTTCTTCCAGTACCCTTGATTAACATTATGCTAGTTTAAGACCTGCCCTGTTCTGTTTTTCCTCTCAATAGAACTCATACCAGACATGAGAATTCATGGCCACCCGGAATCTGAAATCATCTTACAGACTTAAGAGACAAAGTAGTATTCCAAGGAATAGGCAGTCACATGACTTTGCTCCAATATTATCCAGAACAAACAAGAAAAGAGGTTGAAGGTCAACACCAATGTACTTTGGCATTGTACTAATAACAAAGCATCTATTCAGGTTGTGGCTACCTTATATAGAAGCAGTTTTATAGGCAAAACTCTATGGGATAAGCGCTGTCGCCTGACCCTCAAAAGAAAAATATTGGGTAATGATAACTAACATTTTCTCAATTACATAAGTGCTTTTGGCTATCAGAAAAGAAAGGAAAACTACTCAAAATTTTATAGCAATCTTTGTATTAATGGAAATCTTGTCATGAAAACAATGGTTTGGATACATGATGATTTATCTCCGAAGACAAGCAAAGTCCATAGTTTTACATGGCACCCGTCAGACAGGTCCTCCAGCATATTTTTACTGTTTTACACATTACCCATCTGTCACACTGTTTAATCGTTTCCCTGCTCCTGAGCACTGATTTGACCTCCTTTTTTTTCACCTGGGCTTTAGGGACACAAGAAAGGGAAATTTGAGGAAATTTTCCATACTTACTCCAAATTCCCAATTTATTCTAAAAGAAAATTTTAATATTTCTGTCAAATTCAATTTCTCCTTTTGGATGGCTTATACAGTACAACGACTTTCTTCATCAGAATGAAGTTCTACAATAATAATACCAGGTCTGTAATAGAAGGACTGTCCTGGTGAACATTATACTAATCCTTAATTTCTTACTCTTATAAAGGTAACATGTATTCTGTAACAGCTCCAATAAAACCCCATAATCAAAAGCATTATTACTTCTGTAAAGAAACATATATAAATGATTACTCTAAAAAGGCTAAATAAAGACTATAAATATCCTCACTTCAATTCAGGTGGGGTTTTGACACAAAATGAGTTTTGACTCCAAAAATCTTTGGTATTCAGAGCTCTCTGAATATCCGAATTGAGGACCAGGTATTGTGAACCTGTTTTATTGATAATCACCTCATAAAAGACTATCTAAAAGAATCCGTTTTTACCTATGCTATACCTGGCAATAGCTCTAAAGGAGTTACTGGGAAAAGTGGAAAAAGAGAAAAGGAGAAAGGTGATTTAAAAGGCACCTACTATGATGGTAACTATAACTTGGTCACTCTGTAAAATTATACTATTTCACTTTTAAAGTACATCTACTTTAGGAAAATACCAACAGGTAATAAAAGGAAAAAACAGCACAATAGATAGTAGCCATATGATAAACATATGGAGATGTTAATTCAGAATTAATTAAATCATACTGCAAAAAGTATATGTAAAGGAAACTATGAGTTGAATATTAATTTATAAAACCAATACTTGAAATGTATGTAGAGAAACTGGAATTTTTTTTAACCAAAATAGGGACAATCAAACAGAAATTTTCCACCATAAATGTTAAGCAATTGGGGGACGGATGTGGCTCAAATGGTTGGGCGTCCGTCTCCCATATGGAGGGACCCGGGTTCGATCCCCAGGACCTCCCAGTAAAATTTAAAAAAATTAAAAAATTAAAAAATTAAAAAAATGTTAAGCAATTAATTATTAACCTTCAGAGTGCTCTCTCTAAAAACTAGTAACTGATTCTTTAAAAGAAATAAGATTCATTAATTCAAAGGAACAGATTTCCTTAATAGAGATACTGGCTGATGGGCAAGCAAATATTTTATAGTTTTAAATAGCCAGTCTTACCTCCTCCCTCTGAGTTGAACAACTCAACTTTAAAAGATTTTTCCAGTTCAGGTACAGAATTATCAGTAATGTTGACAGAAATGTATTTATATCTTTCTCCTGGTTGAAATCCTAAGGTGCCAGCAACACTCTGAAATACAAATAAAAGATTTATCCATTAGATTGTAATAGCTCTGTATATGAATTTGCAAAGTGAGAGTGTTTACTCTGTCCCAAATTGTTATAAATATAGAAACATAAGTAAAAATAAAATTGAAAACATTTAAGAGGATATGAATGATGTTCAGTGCAAACACTAAATAATTATTCTCTAAATAAAGTAGAAAGATTTTTATTTTTCTTATTCACCTATTCAACAGAGAAGCAGTCAAGGCAAACGAGAAATCTTAATAGGTGACATCCACAAATTCCTAAAGAATTAATTGAACTGGACATAGGAACTTCTTGAACAAATATATTTAGAACATTTAACATCGTAATACTTAGATATACAAATATTCGGTGCATAATAATAATGGCATTTTCCCCATCTCACACCACATAGAAAAATTAACTCAAAATGGATCAAAGACCTAAATATAAGAGCTAGGACCATAAAACTCCTAGATGAAAATGCAGGGAACCATCTTCAAGATCTCGTGGTAGGTGGTGGTTTCTTCATACTCAAAGCTTGAGAGGTCTCTCAGATAAATGAGACCTCCTCAAAATTAAATACTTTTGTGCTTCAAAGGACTTGCCACTCAATGGGAGAAAATATTTGGAAACTACATATCCAATAAGGGTTTAATATCCAGAATATATAAAGAAATCTTGTAAGAACAATGAAAAGTCAAACAACCAATTAAAAAATGGGCAAAAGACATGAATAAACACTTTTCCAAAGAGGAAATACAAATGGCTAAAGAGCACACGAAAAGATGCTTGATATCACTAGCTATTAGAAAATTGCAAATCAAAACCACAATGAGATATCATTTCATACCTTTATTATGGTGTAAAAATAGGCCATTATTAAAATAAAAAACAGAAAACTAAAAGTGTTGGAAAGGTTGTAGAGAAATAGGATCATTTATTCACTGCTACTGTAGAATGGTACAGCTGCTGTGGAAAACAGTTTGGCAGCTCCTCAGGAAGCTAAGTATAGAATTGCCATATGATCTGGCAATCCCACTACTAGGTATATATTCAGAAGAACTGAAAGCAGAGATCCGAACAGACATTTGCACACTTATGTTCACAGCAGTGTTATTCAAAATTGCCAAAAGATGGAACAAGCCAAGAGTCCATTAATCGATGAATGGATAAACAAAATGTGCTACATACACACAATGGAATATTATTCAGCTGTAAGAAGAAATGAAGTCTTGATGCATACAACAACATAGATGAATCTTGAAGACATTATGTTGAGTGAAATAAGACAGACACAAAAGGACAAATATTTTATGGTCTCACTAATATGAACTAGTAATAATGAGTAAACTCATGGAGTTAAAATCTAGAGTATAGGTTACCAGGAGATAGAATGAGGGTAGATAATGGGGAGCTGAGGCTTACTCTGTGCAGAATTTTTAATAAGGTTGATTGTAAATGTTTAGAAAAGGATAGAAGTGATGGCAGCACATTATTTTGAGGGTAATTAACAGCACTCGTATATGTGATTATGGTTGAAAGGGGAACTTAGGATTGTGTATGTCAATTGAAGGAAAGCTAGAGGATAAACTTGGAACTGTATAACATCATGAATCCTGTTGTGGATGATGAATGTGGTTAAAAATACAAATATAATAATGTTCTTTCATGAACTATAACAAATGTATGTCACTATTATAAGGTGTTAATAATAGGGTGATAGATGGGAGAAATACAACTAATACAAATTTTCAACTATAATTAACAGTAATATTGTAATTTTTTTCATGAGTTATAGCAAAGGTACTATATCAATGCTAAGGATCATTAATAGGGGACAATAAGTGGTGAGGGATTTTTCTTTTTGAAGCAAAGAAAATATTTTAATATTAATTGTGGTGATGAATGCATAACTCTGCAATTATACTGAGAGTCATTGGCTGTACTCTTTGGATGGATTGTATGGTGTGTGAATAAAACTGCTCAAAATAATAATAATAATAATGGCATTTTCATTCCGAGGATCTCTCCAAGCAATAATAAAAATCAGTCCATTTGGCCTTAATCTTTCCTTGACTATACTTGCAATGGAAATTCAAAATATAGATCAACTTTAAGAAAAGTTCATATATTAAAAGAAAAACAGAATATTCAAAATCAAGGTCTTAAGGCCCTGTTTCCTCTTATCTCTTTTATAAGCATTTTCCTCTCTAGTTAAAAGGATAAATTTGAGGTTGTTTAAATTTTTCTAGTGTTAACTTGTATGGGCAACAGCTCTTGTGGAGCTATTAATTAATGATCTTAAAGCTAAATTGAGGAACTCAGGTTATGATCTCCCCTTAAAAATTGTGCCTGGTCTAATCCTCTCCACAGCAATAAATTTTACAGCAGCAAGTTATCCATGCCAGGAACTGGGCAGTCAATGAGCTGTTCTGCTTACCCTTTACACTAAACAATCCTCAAATCCTGCAATTTTAAATCTTAAATATTTCTTGAGCCCACCAAGTTCTTTTCATCTACACTGTCACAAGCGTAGTCCTATATATCATCATCTCTTGCCTTGATCCACAAAATTATTTTCTGTATCCAGTATCTAATATCTCGTAATCTGTTCTCTGCAATTTAGCCTAATGATCTTTTATACATGCATATGACACTTCAGTTACTTCTTGTTTTTAAGGTAAAAGCCAAAAATTTTAACACGATCTTGAATAATTCCAGCCCCAACTTACTTTATCTTTTATCTCTATACCTAGCTCTCATTTCTAGAAGCAGTGTCCTTTTTCAGTTCCTCTGCTATCCTGTGCTCTTCTCCACATCAGGACCTTTACTTGTGCCACTTAACCACTCTCAAGCAGTGCTTCCCCCCTTCATCTAGTTTTATCCTCCTTAAACTTCAGAGCTCAACATAGAGATCACTCCCTCAAAAAAGCCCCCCTTCACCACTCAAACTGTATCAATTCCCATCTTTCTACCAGAGCACCATCCCTGAACACCTCTCATTACTGTAAATTAGAAATTAATTAGTTATTTAGTATCATTCCCAACAGATAGAATGTAAGCACCAGGATGGTGGGGATCACCTGTGGCTTAGTATGTAAGAATAAGGTTAGAAACAGTGATCTCTGATATTCAATAGTTTCCTGCTCTGTACCTGATCCCTCCTGGCACCACTCCACCTTACCCTTACCCTACACATACACACATACTCACATACACAGCCTAAGTAATCTTGCTTTTGTGCTAACATGGACCAGAGAGCGCTGAAGCATCATGGAGAAGTAGTGAAGGCAGAAGTCATCAGGTTATGAGAGAGAAGCAAATGCAATGGTTCAAAATGGTGATAAGTGACAACCAGGTAATCTAATGACCTCTGAAAATCCTCATAAATGTCTAACTCAGGAGACTATGAGATATTGTACTGGGACATTTCACATGGCTGCAAACTAATGAGGAATCGATCGGGTTATAAGGACATCGATTGGACGACATACACCTGTGTACTAGGTTTTCACATCCAAGTGTACGAGCTTTCTGATGGTTATATATTAAAGAAAATAATGATTCAACTGGAGATAGGGAATATTCAGCCTACCTAGAAATTAATGAGCATCAAGATAAGGACTAAAATATTTCTTTAAGAAAGAAAACACAAGTCAAGATGAGCTGTCACATGGAATATATATTACATACTAACCTAGCTAAGGACACAACAAATGACAAAGGCAAGAAAACATAACTTGCCCAAGAAAACTAATTTGAAAAAGAAGAAATCTAGGAAAATCTAGTTAAGCAGACCATAGCCAAAATTAATTGGGTTCAATTAGCTAAAGTTTCTAGAGGTTGGAGAGGATAAATATGTACAGATTACTGAGTAGTTAGTATTTGTGGATCTTATCAGGAAAAGGGGGAAAAGAAGAAAACTGACATCAGATTTAGGGATAAAGATACTTTGGGAAAGTAGAAATGGTAAAGGATATAAATTACTCAGAAGACATTACGAGAGTGAAATGTTTAGTATGAGATAGGTAATAATAATAGGTGATGGTTATTGAGTATTACTGCTTATGTAACATTTATAGAAGGCATTGTCTCTCTTTTACAAATAAGGAAATTACGGTTAGAAAAGGTAAATGACCTTCCCAAAGCCACACATTTAGAGGAATGTCTAAAACCCTGTCTATCTAATTCCAAATCCCAGGCTTTTATTCCAGGGCACTGCTTTCTTGAAGAAAAAAATAATTAAAAGTGAAAAGAGATAGAAATATAATTTCTTTCCAAAGATGGCTTTGTTTGATGAGATAGGTAACTTTCAATATATTTTATCAAAAGCTATAACAATAAAATAATAATATAAGTGAAACCTAGGACCAGTATAAGGTACGGGAGAAATCACTATTTCTACATATCTAAGCATTAGGCTTTAATGCATGAAAGCACCTTAATTTATTAATAAAGTAAAAATGCTGGTGTGGTAGTTTGATATTGTTTATGAATTCCAAAAATAGATATTGGATTATGTTTGTGAACTGGTCTGGGCATATTAGATTGTATTGGTTTCAGAAGATTCACCTTTACTTGATTAATAATTAAGGTTTGGATTGGTCCATATCAGTAGGAAACAATAAAGCACAGGAGTTAGTTGGAGTTTTGAGCTGGGGCCCCAGGAAGTAAACATGCAAGAGAAGAACACAGAGAATCAGGTACCTGAGGAAACAGAGAAGGCTCCATTAGACACAGCAAAAGCCCCGAGAAAAAAGACGAAACATTCGCCTGATAGTTTGCTGCTACAGAGACCAGAGCCCTGAGCAGCTAAGCCCAAAGAGAAATGAGCCCCGGGAGAGAAACCAGACTTATTCCAGCCTACAGCTGATATTGGAAGAAGCTGGGACCACAGAGCTTTCAGAGAAAGAGGGAGGCTAAAGCTTCGCAGACATCGCCTGCCACCTTGCATCAACACATGGCTTTGGTGAGGGAAGCAATTTATGCTTTATGACCTGGTAACTGTAAGCTTCTACCCCAAATAAATACCCTTTGTAAAATGCAACAGATTTCTGCAGTTTTGCACCAGCACCCCTTTGGCTGACTAATACAGCTGGAAAGCCATCAGTGGTTACTTTCTTTATTGATTATGTTCCAGGTACTGTGCAAGTCCCATCCCATCCTCCAAGGGAGGTGTTATTTCTGCTTTACAAGTGCAAATACAGATTTAAACAGTGTAAGTGATTTACCTGGTAGTCCTCAGGACTGAATGCTGTCAATGAAACTGTTCTAAATTCCACCATAATCCTCCCCAGGAGTCCTTGTGCACGGACAACCAATAACCGAACTTCCCCATCTTCCTCCTGCACAGTGATGTGTGGAATGCTGCTTGCAGGCAAGGTTGTTGTGTCCTCAGGCTGGGGAGGCAGCCCTGTGGAAAACTGCAGCAAGCCTGGCGGATACAAAGAGAAACAGGTCACTCTGCTCCCACTTATCTGTAATGATTTTCTTATTCATTTGAATCAATCTTTCACAATTATTTTGATCACCAGGCTAAAATTTGAGAAGCTTCTTTTAGAATACATTTTAGCAAAAATTTGAGTAACATGCTATTTGGACATGGAATATTTTTGTTAAGTCATAAGACTCTTAAAAACTAAAGCACTAATTTTTCTTTTTTTTATCCAAGGAAAGATTTTTTTTTTTTTTTGGCAGAAGCATCAATAAAAGGAATAATGATAAAATTTTAAAGGTATATTAGTAAACATTTACTCACATTTGATTCTTTAGAATTCATTCTCAAACTTATAATAGAACATGATTAATGGCATCCTAAAGGATGTGAAACACTTTTAAAAAATTAACTATGAAAACCAGATTTGAAGAATCTCCCAGGTTTCCTACTCAGCCCTTTTAACAGATGTCCTTCTTTCTTATTCCCCCATAGGAAATATTAATTTTCAATACAGAAAGTATTCTTTATTGTTTATTGTTAAGTTTATTAGGACAGACATTTATGATAGTTGCCCCCATTAAAAAATTAGCACTTTTCAGCAAAAGACAAAAAGATATTAATATAAGCAGGCAAAGAGAGCTCTATTTTTTGAAGCTTAATAAAATATAAATTACAAAGTACTGCAGTTACTTAGGTGATAACATATCAGCAGGATTCTTGAAAATTTTTTTCAAAAAGAATAAATTTTTTTTTCATTTTAAGTATTACTGCATAAACTTTGCAAAATATATCAGTTACATTCATATAATTCATTTATATTTTCTTTTATAAACAATGTCTCTCAAAATGGCAGCTCTGAAATTAATGGGCTTAAAAGTTAGAGTGCCTGAAAGAATTCTTTCAAGCATTTGCAGAAAGCCCCTTAGTCCCTTATGAAGTTCTAAACAAGTCCACCCAGAGAAGAGAGGGGTATTTTTGAAACAGGCTTGTTTACCATATGGATGATCACTAGCTTTGATGGTGATATCAGTTGTTTCCTTTTCAGGATCTATACTTGCACCACTGGTGGGAGTTGAACCTAGTTTCCCATCTCCAGAAATTGCAGATACCAATGTCACACGGAAATACTCATTAAGCTCAGGAATATCATCATCAAGAACATATATATTCAGGACCTATGAATGTAAAAATGCAGAGTCACTAAGCAATAAGGCATGTAGAAATTATAGACCAGAGGAAAACAAAATAGCAAATTAAATTATATTTAATTGAAGTTACTAGTTAGCCTGATTTATTTCTACACAAACTTAAACATTCAAACTTTATGTATATATATACAGAAAGAGTAGGGGAGATCTGAGGAGATTAATTCTTTAAACAATAATGGGTGCTGAACAGTAATATTCTCTGTCTAAAAATATCCAATTCACCTAATTCCATATATGGCATATTGATATAACACTATAATAATATATTTTCTCTGTAGCAAGCATACTAGAATTACCAACCTCAGGATACAGATTCCCTAATTAAAGAACTGCATGCTCTCTGATAGGATATTACTGTAAGGCAGTAAGAAAGGGTAATGAGTATGTGTCTAATGCTTGCCTAAGGAAAGCCTGGCATATTCAGTGGCAGTATTTTAGAAAGTAGATTCACAATGGGCATCAGAATTCTGGCACAGCAAAGTCCAGAAATGTTAAGAAAGGAAATAGTAAAACTGAGCCATGCTCTGCAAAATTTAAGTCAAAATTTGAAGTGAAAAAAGCAATTCCTCTTTCTTCAATAACTGAACAAACAGAGTTTTGACATCTACAATGTCCTAGAGTTAGACATGGCCCCAGGCCCTAAGTGGCTCACAATCTAGTGGAGGAAACAGATCTATAGAAAGTCACTTAAAAACAGTGCAAGAAAATGTTATAATCAACTTATGTACAAAGAAAACTGAGGAAGAAACAACCAACTCTACCCTGTAAAGGTTTTATAACAGACATGCTTGAATTGAGCCTTAATTGATTAGATACAGTTATAAATAATAGCAGGAGAGAGAGGAGATTCCTAGCAAAAGAAACAACACTGGCAAAGCCATGAGAGAATATGGCACACAGGGGACTGCCATCAGACCACTAAGGCTGGGGTAGTAGATAAGGCCAGATGGATACTCAGGATCAGAGGGACATTTTACGCTATCATAAAAATCTTGAACTTCATTCTATAGGCAGTAGACAAAAATTGAAAAAATCATAAGCAGAGGTATGACAAAATGAGAATGTTTTAGAATAAGTACTGTGGCAGAATTTAAATGGAGTGGCCAGAACAAGAAGGTATGCAAGGAGATGAGTTAGGAGGTGACTGACAAGAAAAAATGAGATCCTGAACTAAAACAGTGATGATGGGAAAGAAGAGAAATGGACAGATTCGAGATTTATTCTGGAGATAGAAGCCACAGCCTCATGGCTTACTTAGTGTGGGGACTAAGAGGTAGGTAAGGAAGAGTGAAGGGTAACTTCCTGGTTTTTCCCAGAAAGGAGGATGAAAACAGTCTAAAAACAATCTCTTAAATCCAAATGCAGTTTCTAAAACCACTGGTTTTGTTGGGCCTAAAAGTACCTGGAGAACATATTTATTTTTTTAATATACTGTTTTACTTTTTTAAAAAGATACTTAGATTACATAAATGTTACATAAAAAATATAGGGGATTCCCATATGTCCTGCTCTCTACCCCTCCCAAATTTTCCCTCCTTAACAACATCCTTCATTAGTACGGTACATTTGATGAACACATTTTGGAACGTTGCCACTAAGTGTGGATTATAGCTTACATTGTAGTTTACACTGTCTCCCACACAATAACTTACTTCTTTTCAATGCATTTTTCTAGAGATGTTGCTCAGTAGTTCCGAGGCAGAAGCTAAATTTGGTTTTAATGTTTAATCATTTTTTAGTAAGGGAAGTAATACATGGTACAGCCCATATGTTCAGAGGAAAAGTGGGAAAATGACACCAACTACCCAAATCATGTCGTTGAGCTAAGGGAATAAGTAATCCGAAGATAAACAATGTCCTGCCCCTAGAAAGTAAAGTGACAAATGTTGCTATGCAAAGTAACACCAAAACATCATGACACATGTTAAAAATGAAACAATAAATATTTTGCAAGTGCTTTTATGCTTACAGTATTGCAGCATACCAAATTAATCAAAGTAATTATTAGTTTGAGTGAAATGAGAGCTCGAAACTGAAGATCTTATTGAGGTACAAAATAGTAAAATGTAGAAAAGGTTGGAGATAAAGGAAATACCCAATAGTGTCTTAGTATCATAGTAGTTGAATGGATATAGTTGATGAGTGCTCAACATCCAATCCACCTTCCTCTTAATTTAATGGTGCTTAAACTTTTTGACTATGATCCATAATAAATGTAATTTTTATGAGCATTTGCCTTCCCAAATTTAAATCTTACCCCTTCGAAAGGGCAAATGGCAAATGTGACTACTTTATAAAACAATGGTTCACTGTTATATTTTTCATCTCATAGCTGGTAAATTTTCCAAGAGAAAAATTGGGCAGAATCAAGTCAACTTTGCCAAGTAAAAGCACTAAAAAAATTACCATTTACTATCATATTATTTTATCAAAGAAAGACCACTTTAACTCCCCAAAAAGTGAGAACAAAGCATTAGAATAAAATGTAGTCCTTTAAATTTAATAATTTTAGCTTTATGAAAATTTACTAGTTGTCCTAATGTTCCTCTTTTTACCACAGACCAGGAAAACCTTTAACATGGACCTATCTGCAGACTAATATTAGGGAACCTTTGTTACAAAGTAAACTTTTTGTTTCTTTCCTTCCCCAAATTATGGAGATTTGGTCACTCTTCCTTAGCTCTAACTCTTTAAATCCTAAGGATATTTTAAACTTTCCCTCAATTTTATCTTTTTTCCATCCAATTAACTCCTAAACTCCTTGGAAATTTTATCAATTATATTTGCAAAGTTATTTTTAAAATTATCCCTGAAGATCTATAAGCTGCTTACATTTTTAATGTAAAAAAATTATCCTGATATGATTATATGATATGATTTATAATTCTTCAACTAAAGAATGTAGACAAAAGGTTTTTAGAAAATTCTGATAGGAGTTCTCATTACAATTCGACTTATAGGAAGGGTCATTTATTTCCAGAGAATCTATGCAGAAATGAGACCCTGGTGCGTGGAAAGTTTTTGATGAAACTAGAGGTCACTTTTACTTCCAAAACACAGAAAAATCACCTCATTCCTCAAATTTAAAGCAAGTAAAATGAGATTATAACTATAAGAATTTCCTATTGGCTGATCAGAAGAGTATCATTAAGAATCCCATGGTTTCCCACTGAATCAGGGGTAACAACAACAAAAAAAAAAAAACCACAATAATATATACCAAATATATGAAACTATACCGTATTTATTATGTAGGGATTAAAGATAAAACTAATACACATATTATTCAAAATCCTTAGCTTTTCTTTTGCATAAATAAACATAAAATACTTTATACAACGATATATATCTAATCTCCTAAAAATTTTAAATTGTTTAAATAACAAGAACCTGCCTATATTACAGAACAAATACATGAGGAAAACCTTTCTAGGAAGCTTTCAAAGAAACAAAGAAGGTAGGGTTTACCTCTGATCTCTGCCAAGAAAGGAATGTGATAGTTCCACTGGCATTAGCAAAATCATCAACAAGGTAATTAATGCCATCAGATTCGATCTGTGAGATGGTGTAAAAGACGTGTACATAATCCAGAGCTCCTCTGGTTCTCTCTACCACACATGAAATGGTGGAACCCTCCTCTGCGATCTGAAATTGAGCATAAATTATTTATAAGCACATACCAGTTCCAATCAGTTGATAAAATTACAATGCTCTCATGAAATCCTTTTACCATAAACGTAATTCTATTACTTGCTACTTCTCTAAAAGGGACTCAGGAGGTCATTATATTCCCCCAGATATATTTTTGACTATTAGAAAGTAATTACAATCATTCATTTTCTCTCCTTTTGTAGGGATAAATAAAGCAAAATGAATTATAATCAGTTAAAAGTACATGTAATTCATTCATGGATACTTCCCAGGTGCCATGGTTACAAAAGATGATCCTTTCTCTGGATAAGCACAGAGTCTAGAGAGAAAGACAAACTAGAGATTGCATGAACACATCAACTCAGCCAGACCAAATGGGGACCGGGATTGTGGGTAACAGATGGAGCACGACATCAAGTAGAACTTTCTAGACACGGACATAAAGAAGCAATCTGGTGTATTTGTTGAAATAATTTTGGAGGTGATATAAAGTGCCAAGTGGGGAGAGCCTTGAGAAATGCCTAGATCAGACAAGGAAGGCATTTTATACCATGCATAATATCTTTTTTTATATTTTTTGTCATATATATGTTGTGTATATACACATACACACAATATGCATATATATGCATGTTTTTTCATGTGGGAAACATTTTGATCTAAACATTGGAGCAAGAATTTGGAATGTCTTTTAGAATAAGATCTCCATATTCTTAAATTCTCAGAATTTAATATGATTCAATTCAATATTATTATTATTTTTTTTAAAGATTTTATTTATTCATTCATCTATCCCCCCCCTGCTGCTTGTGCTCGCTGGGTCAGCCAACGACGCCGTGCGGGCGGGCCTGCCCCCACCAGGAGGCCCCGGGAACCGAACCCAGGGCCCCCCATATGGTAAACGGGAGCCCCACTGATTGAGCCACAGCCACTTCCCTCAATATTATTTTTATATTCACAAACACAACTCAGAGAAAAAAGAACTAAAACCCAACAGAGATAAAAATACATATCTCAATATGTACAATGTCATTCTCTGCTTTTAGACTCATGCTAGACAGGATCAATCACCCCTGGGGCAATACTGTAACTCCTTTATTTGCATGCTGGTCCACTGGCAAGAGAAATCCAAATGACCAGATGGTAACTCAGTGGAACCCTCAGTGTGTGTGTCTTGTAGTGGATATGTCCGACCTCCATCCCTACTTTCAGAACCAGAATTTTTAATTCCATGGAGTCCAAAACCTGGAAACAGAAAATACAGATTCTGACAGCGGGTCATCAAGAGTGATGGACATAGGGGCAGTCTTACTTCCACCTCTTATTCCCTAAGCCTTGCCTTGAGTGTTCCAAGTTACTGGGGACACAGAACCAGACATCAGTGAGTGGATACACATATGTTACATGGCGAATTCTGTAGGCCAGTGAATTCTGTAGTTGTTTGCATGTTCTTACAACTACTTCACATAAAATGTTCTGAGGTGATGTGATACAGGTTCCCTTGTGGATAAAGCTGGCATTCTTTAAGCCTTCAAATGATGGTGCTGGTAGAGGTATCAGAAAAGTAAACCCATTAGGTAGAGTATCAATTGCAGTGAGAATGGAATGCTGCCCCCTCCAGGTGAAAGGGTATAACTGAGATCAACCTGCCACCAAATAGCTCATTGGAAAGTCCCAGCTTTGGACACTGAGCAGAGTAGCTAGATCAGCCTTGGTAGGAAGGAGTTCATGCTGTCAGGCCCAAGCATAGCCTCTGTCCCAGCCATCACTCTGTTAATGGCACTGGGGTGGCTAAGAGGAGAGTCTGCTGACAACTAACATTCACCTCATCCTGACTTGCCGGCTGTTGAGCACCTCCTTGGGATATGCCCTTGCATTCCTAGTGCCTACTCCCTGCGGTCTTTCACATGCCTTTTCCCCAAGCTCCCCTGTCTCTAAACTCCCTCCTTTATGGTCCCTGACCAGTCCGCCATACCATTATCATGACTCAGGAGTCTGTATGTTCAACATTCAGGCCATTCTCTCTACATAAGATGAATGACTAAGAGAACTGTTCACAACCCATTGTCCTTCAGAGCCACCCCAGAATAAGACAGTAGAACAGCAGCAGCCCACTTTCAGGAAGCACCAAAGTATCAAGTTGAGACACCTGTGAAGCAGACTTAAGAAATTTCCTTTTCTATGATTAGTCACAGAGTTTGGAGGGAAGATCAAATAATTTAGTTTTAACTATGTCCAGTTGGAAATGCCTATTAATGTCCAAGAGATGTGTCAAGTAGGCAGCTGAATAAACGAATCTGGCATTTTGGAAAAAGGCCAGGATTGACATTGTAAATTGGGGAGTTATTAATATATAAATATATGCTGATATTTAAGGCCATATACAAATGGTAAATAGACATATAATTTTATAAATGGCATTTAAAAACCAGGTGAGATCACAAAGGAAGTAAAT
The DNA here is from genome assembly GCA_026826555.1 of Tolypeutes matacus. NCBI lineage: Eukaryota > Metazoa > Chordata > Mammalia > Cingulata > Chlamyphoridae > Tolypeutes > Tolypeutes matacus. Next base: position 21,849,753 of record JAKSZT010054416.1, read on the forward strand.
ATAGATGGAAAGGAGAAAGGACTTAGTATACTCAGTTCTGACATAACATTTGTTTTGAAACACAAAATTGTTCAAATGCGATTGATATATTAGGGATCAATTTGAACATAACATGTGATTTTGTCCACAAGAAACATGATGAATGTGGAAAACTGTATCAACCTGAAAAAAGTCACATAGGACACACAATTGCAAAATATACAACTCAAACATCTACCAGCTACCTCAGTTAAATACATGTTACAAGCCACGCTTGCGCATCTAGTGTGACAACTTTTTCACTGATTTCAGATAACCCTCCTTCTATCACTTCACAATAAGGCACAAGCTGCAGCCTTTCTAATGTCCTCTATACAAATAAACTTCAGGTCTGTTTTCCAAGGAATATGCCATATTTATTGTGGTATTCAAATATTAAACATTTAATATGTAAAACTGTGCTACCATTTTTATTAGGTCCCTATCTTTCTTAAGTGTCAATGAACAAGTTTTTGAGTTTTGTGCTTCTAACATCATTTTCCCCAGAAATTCTGTGGTTTTTATTATTCGATGTTACATTGAGTAATGATTTTTAGGAACCCATACGTCACATTATAGCATAACTGACGTACTGAAGCTGGGGCTTTCCAACTTTAAGAGGTTGGAGAAAGAGGGGGAAGTGGCAAAGAGACTGAGATGCTCAATACCAGTGTCCCATTTAATTTTCACTACGGATCTGCATCAACATTTTCAGGATGGCAGAATGGTACGTGAACACATGTTTGATGGTAAGAATAGGTCTTTAAAGGTTAAACAGTCCAGAATTTCCTCTGTCTACCACTTATGAAGCACTCTCAGGCTCAATCATTTTTTCTTAAAATGAATATAATAATGTCTCATGGATTTTGGTGGAGATTAAATAAGTGTCTTACATGGTGCCTAGTAATACAGTAAGTGCCTATATATATATATATATATATATATATATATAATTTCTTCCCTTTAAAATACAGACATATATGATAACAAAAAATGTTACACAAAATATTATCTCATTTTATAAAAACATATATATGCTTACATAGTGAAAAAGCAAAGTGATTCCTGTGTATTTACATTTTGATCACAATGAGAATGCATTTGCTGTTTTTTCCCACTAAAAATTTTAATCAGAATGAATATTTTGAATTAGTTGGATAAATCATTACTCTCAACTTGCTTTCCATGTTAGCACAAGGCATGTATTAAAATCAAAGATAGGATTTGTGTGATGTTTCCTTACAGACTTAAGTTTTTACCCAATCAATGAGCGATGCCACCCAGCACCCAGAAAGATTGAGAGGAGTTTTTTGTTTGCAGGAGTAATGGGAGCAAATTATCTAACCACACTTTCATCTAGTAAAACTTGCATCAAAATCTATAGTTTCTTGCATGTTTTCAGTTTTAAAAATTAAAAAATCACTATCCATATCCAATTAGAGGCTGTACAGATATATAGAATATATGAGAATTTTATAGAAAATTTAATTAAGACTTCATTCAATAAAGCAAACTTTGTAAAGTCTGAATTAGGGAAGAGCTTTCAAATGTCAATAGTCCACAAAACATCACCTAGGACACTGGGTAAAAATTCACCTTTCATACTTAGGAATTTACAGAGAGATGACATAATGCTTGAGATTTGCCTTATACAATACTTCAACCAAAAAAGATGAAACAAGACTGGCAAAGGCTGATAATTGGTGAAGCTAAGTGATGGGTACAGGGATCCATTATTCTATTTTCTCTATTTTTATGTAGGTATGAAAATTTTCAGAATTAAAAATATTTTTAATTCTGCTTTTTTTACTCCCCCACAACTAAGATTCTGATTCAGTAATGGGGTCTTAAATCAGGGATTGTGTACAGGAATATGCATTAGATATTTCTGACCAAGGTCATCCATAAAAAACATTTTGAGACTTATTAAGCTAGAGGATGTAATTAGTACCAGAATATTACTAAGACACAGGGATTAAGTATTTAAAGGGTTTTCTCTTACTATGAAAATACTTGTCTAATTGACTTTAGTGTCATAGTACAAGCAAACGTTTAGACCAGTAATATGAAGAGTCATAACATCACGTGATAGTTATTGAAACTAGCACCACTCAGTTTTTCACTAGAAATAACTGTACCCAGGACTATTTCCTCTTTCAAGTCAGGAATTTGACAAATCTGCTCTTCAACAGAAGAATAATAGCAAAAGTGAATAAGAAGAGTTTTTGAAATCTATTTTCCAAGGGAAAATAATGCACTATTCTGAAGTATTACTAGGCTTTCTTTATTGAAATAGTAGATCAAAGCTAAGCAATTACACATCCAATTAATTTTTTATTTTGTTTCATGCTTGGGTGATAATCTGTGACATCAGATTATATCAATATCACTTATGTCTAATGGAATCTATTTGCATAACAGATGGCAAGCACTTAAAAACAAATTAGTCCAAGTTGAAGTACTATTCTCATTTTCACAAAGGCCTTCCTAAAATATCTTTAAATTGATTCTTTTTTTTTTTTTTTTACCAGGAGGTCCCAGGGATCGAACCCAGGTCCCTCCATATGGCAGGCGGATGCCTAACCATTTGAGCTACATCCACCTCCTTTAAATTGATTCTTAAGTCATGAATCTAAATATGAAACATGATCCAAATATTATTCATAAAAATAAATAGAACAGCAAATTCTATGAATCACTATGAAAAGCAATCTTTTTCTTTACATTTATGTAGTATACAATTTTGCAAGACACAAAAATAAGGTAAATGTCCTGATTTTGTGATAATCAGTGTAGGCTAAACACTTGCTATATTAGAAACCATGCATGTGTTCCCAGACTTAGTTTTTCTCCTTAGGTCTGGTTTCTAGAATGCTGGTGATAAACTAAGCCTGACCATCCTGTATGGGAAATGACTGTAACTCTAGGTATCTTTAATCAACCTTAAGAGATATAGCAGGGGGATGGATGTGGCTCAAATGGTTGGGCATCCATCTCCCATATGGAGGGACCTGAGTTTGATCCCCGGGACCTCCCAATAAAAAATTTAAAAAAGAAAAATATAGAAGGTGCACGGGCCACCAAGCCCTGTACGCGGGTATGCCATCAGGCCCCACGCATTGGTGCACCGCCAGACCCCGCGAGCCACACAGCAAGACGATGACATAACAGGAGAGTGACACAAGGAAGAGCCAAGATGAGACGCACCAAAAAAACAGAAACTAAGGTGGTGCAGGTGGTAGGAGGCCTCTCTCCCACATCGGAGATTCCGAGGATCAAATCCCAGTGAAGACAGGAAGAGAAGGATGCAAAGAGAGGTCAGGAAATGAACACAAAGAGTTGCCCAGCAAATGGATACAAAAACAGCAAAAATGGGGGATGGGGGTAAAAATGGATAAAAGTAAATAAATAAATAAATAAATAAATCCTTTAAAAAAATGTATAGGGGAGTAAGATATGGTCTATAGTTAGTAGTAATACTTTGATGATGCTCTTTCATAATTTGTTAACAAATTGTTCACAACAATGCAAAGTATTTGTCGTGGGGTGATGTGTGGGATCCCTGTATGATGTTATGCATGTTTGTTTTGTAAATTCACAATGTTTACTGAATACTTATTGCTTGTGTTATGTTCATGTATGAATGAAATACTTCAACAAGTTGTTTAAAAAACTAAGGTAAAAAAGAAAATAACATAGAAGAGCAAAGAATAACAAAATACGGGGAGGCAACATGAGAATGTGGTTAAGAGGCTATGTATACAACAAATTTAGTAATCTGTTCAATATACATGTCATTTGGCATCCAACAAACTATCTAGCATGCATCATCAAGGCTCTAAAATGCACACAAGTTTATTCATTATTTCAATTGTAATTTACTAAGAACCAGCTATTTTCCAGGACATACTGTACTTTCTTAAGGAAAAACAGATGACAAAATAATCATTATCATCACTTTCAAAATGCTAAGAGATTATGTCATATTATAAATATTTCCATTAGCTATTTAAAATGTGATTATGCTTTTATTTTAACACTAATATTTTATTTCATATAAATCTATGAATAATTCAGAAACATAAAATAACTGTGAGAAAAGTCTTTAAAGGCATTAAAAATGCCTTTAGAAATTTTGAGAGGTAAAGAAAAACATTGAATTCTCATTTCCACAGCAACAACAAAAAGGCAAAGAATCAATGAAAGTGGCAGTGGGCTTTATTTCTAAAAATGAAGCAACTTAGCATATATTTAATCTCTGAAGACAGTTCAAGGCATGGGGTAAGACAGAAATTCTCAATCCATTAAGTTTCAGGAATCTTGAACATTCATAAAAATTATTGAGAACCCTATAAAGTTTTTGCTTATATGCATAAGACTGTTGATATTTACCATATTACAAATGAGAAATTAAAAATTAAAATGCTAATTTAATAATTCATTTAAAAAATATCAACAATAAGCCCATTACATGCCAATATAACATTGTTGTGAGAAATAACTATATTTTCAAAACAAAAAAATAATAGTGATAATGATGCCATTGTTTTACATTTTTGCAAATCTCTTTAATGCCAGGCTTAAAAGAAGACAACTAGATACTCTTACCTCCTTTTGCAGTCAATCTGTTGCCTCAATACAGTCTCTGTTTGCTGGACCACATAAACACAAAACAGACCTTTCTGGATTAACTGCATCTGGCTCCCCTGTGCGAGATACCCAAATGGGTAAAAAACAGAGGCAGAAAAGTGTCACAGGAAAAAAAGGAGGGTGGGGGGGCTGAACTGCTGTATGACAGGAGGAGTCCCTGAACTGAAAAGTATAAGGAAAAGGCGGCACTGTGTGAGGGACAGAATTTAAACAAATCACAGGAGGTGGGGAGAAAATTGTGCACAAAATAAACAAAACAGATAAAAATTCCTGGACAAGGAACAGAAGAAAGTTGTAAAACAATTACACAAAAAGTGCAATCTTAAAAACTGTACTAGGGAAGCAGATGTGGCTCAAGCGATTGAGCTCCTGCCTACCACATGGGAGGTTCGTGGTTTGGTTCTTGGTGCCTACTAAAGAAGACAGCATGCTGGCATGATGGGAAGCCACGGCAAGCTGACACAAGGTGATGCAACAAGATACACAAGAGGAAGAACATAATGAGAGACACAACAAAGCAGGGAACAGAGGTGGTTCAAGCAATTAGGCACCTCCCTCCCACATCGGAGGTCCTGGGTTCAGTTCCTGGTGCTTCCTAAGGAAATGAGGAAGACAACAGACACAGCAAATGCAAACAACGAGGGGGTGAGGAGAAATAAATAAATAAAATAAATCTTTGAAAAAAAAATTGTACTACATATCCAGGACAAGAATCAGGTAAAGAGCTGAGAAAATCTGATCAAACACAGCTGAATCTAAACATCTAAAATAAGCTGAATGAAGCATCAAAAAAGTCTTAACACAAAGCCAATCAACAATAAAACCCTATGCAAGAGGGAGAAACTGACCTTCAGAGTTACATCAAAATAATGAGATGCCCAGACATCAGCAAAAAATTACAATCCATACTAAGAAATAATAAAATAAGTATCAGTCAAGGAAACAAATTAAAACTTCAAAGGAGATGCAGAATTTGGAGCAACTAATCAAATAATTTCAAACAAATACCCTAATTCAATTCAGGGAGAAGGAGGAAAATATGGATAGAAATAGACTAATGGGTAGTGAGCTAAAGGATTTTAAGAACACAATGTGTGAGCATAAAGAAGAAGTTGAAAGTATAAAAAGAAACATAACAGAACTTATGGGGATGAAAGGTACAATAATGGAAATTTAAAATGAACTAGCGGCATACAACAGCAAATTTGAACAGGCAGAAAAATCAGCAAGCTAGAAAATAGGACAATCAAAATGATACCAACAGAAGAACAGATAGAGAAAAGAATAGGAAAAATTGAGTAGTGTCTCGGGGACTTGAGTAACAGCATGAAGCATACAAACATATGCACCATGAGTGTCCCGGAAGGACAAGAGGAGGGAAAAGGGACAGAAAGAACATTTAAGGAAATAATACCCAAAAATTTCCCAATTCTTATGAAAGAAATAAAAATACATGTCCAAGAAGTGCAACATTCTCCAAACATAATAAACTCTAATAGACCTACTCCAATGCACAAAGTAATCAGAATGTCAAAGGCTAAAGATAAAGAGAGAATTCTGAAAGTAGCAAGAGAAAATTGATTCGTCACATACATGGGATCCTCAATAAAACTAAGTGCTGAGTTCTCATCAGAAACCATGGAGAAGAGAAGGTAGTGGAATGATATAATTAAGGTACTAAAAGAGGAAAACTGCCAGCCAAAATGTCTTTATCCCACAAAAGTAACCTTCAAAATTGAGGGAAAGTTTAAATATTTACAGATAAACAGAAACTGAGAAAGTATGTCAACAAAAGGCTTGTCCTAGAAGAATTTACAAAGAGAGTTCTTCAGGTTGAAAGGGAATGACACAAGAAAATATAAATTATAGTAAAGAACTGTAGATTGCTCTCTCTATGTGGTGGTTACCGGCACCCATCCCCCACCCTCACAGTGGCTGCCACAGGGTCTAGTCCCTGGCTAGTGGCTGCTGACATAAAGGGACATAAAAATCATCTTCCTAAAGAATAGGGATGTACATGGCAAATCACTGATAACAGCTTTTGATTAGCAAATTTGGATCCCAGAGTCATGGTTCTGAGGACAGCTACTGTTTCAATCCACCAAAGAAAAAGGCAGCAGCAGCATTGTTTCAAACCCAGCCCAGACAGGGACAGAAGCAGTGAAGATATAAAGATGCATGGCTCCCTCATGTCTGCAGGGGAAGTTAGCTAAAAGGCTGCATTTACTGGATAGGTCAGGAAAGCTCAGCTTTGGGGAGCCACCGGAGAAATTTTTGGTACCTTCCTGACCTCCTCCAACAGATATGTTGGAGCCAGTCTGCATCCCCTTCATGTGTCCTTGGTCCTATTTAGGCTGAGAAAGACTGACTTGGAAAAGTCCTACCAGGGGGACCATCCTCCCAGAATTTGTCCTCCAGACAAAAGCAGTATGAGACAAAAGAAGGAGTGTAAAAAGCTATAGAGGCAGACAGTATGAGACAAAGGCCTGCTGGCTTCAGACACAAGGGTGAGGGAGGTTTGTCCCCCGGTAAACAGAGGGGACAACCAAACTCCTGTAAATATAGTAACTCCAAACAAATAACAAGCAAGTAAAAGCCCAGGACAAGACAGAGGCCCAGTAAGGGAGGAAAATCACTGCACAGTGCATTCACCTTGGGCATACCTTCCTGATAGAAGAGCTGAAGCTCAGGAAAATCTCTACCTTATCACCAGCTGGTTATAAAGCCAAGAAACAGATATCCCAGGGAGTAAATCCCAGAGTTAACATTTCAAAATATTAAAAGGTATGTTCAACAAAAGGTATGGTATTCAGGGACAAAAAGGTAAATGACTTAAAAAGGATAAAGAGCAAAATGGCAGAAGAAACACCTGTTTTACCGAAGCAGATAACCTAAATGAAATGCACAGATTCTTAAAAACACACAAACTACCTACATTGACACAAGAAAAAATGAAGACCAAAACAAACCAATTACTAGAGTAAAGAGACCGAATAAGTAATCAAAACCTCCCAAGAAAGAAAAGACCAGAACCAGATGGCTACCAAACATACCAAGAAGAATTAACTCCAATTCTGCACAAACTCTTCCAAAAAATTGAAGAGGACGGAAAAATCCCTAACTGATTCTATGAGGTAAAAGCCAGATAAAGACACCACAAGAAAAGTAAACTACAGACCAATATCTCTTATGAATATAGATGCAAATATCCTCAACGAAATACTAGCAAACTGAATCCAACAGCATATTAAAAGAATTGTACACCATGATTAAGTGGAATTTTATTCCTAGTATGCAAGGTAGGTTCAACATAAGAAAATCAATTAATGTAAAACATCACATTAACAGAATGAAGGAAAAACACCACATGATCATCTCAATTGATGAACAAAACATATTTGACAAAATACAACACCCTATCTTGATTTGAAAAAAAAAAAAAACTTAGAACAAGAACACTAGGAATAGAAGGAAACTTCCTCAACATGATATAGGGCGTATATGAAAAGCAACATTGTACTTAGTGGTGAAAAACTGAAAACTTTCCCTCTAAGATCAGGAACAAGACAAGGATGCCCACTGTCACCATTGTTCTTCAACATTGTACTGGAAGTTCTTGCCAGAGCTATTAGACAAAAAAAAAAAAAAAAGCCATCCAAGTTAGAAAGAAGCAAAATGTTCCTATTTGCAGATGATATGATCCTATATACAGAAAATCCTGAAAAATCCACAATAAACCTCCAAGAGATAATAAATTAACTCAGTAAAGTGGCAGGGGAAAAGATCAACACCCAAAAATCATAGTGTTTCCATAGACAAGCAACAAACAATTGGAAGAAGAAATCAAAAGAAAAAAAAAAAACTTAAATTCACAATAACAACTAAAAGAATCAAATATTTAAGAAGAAGTCTAACCAAGGCTGTAAAGACTTGTAGACAGAAATTTACAAAACATTCTAGAAAGGAAGGGAAGGGAGGGAAGGGAGGGAAGGGAGGGAGGGAGGGAGGGAGGGAGG
>JAKSZT010054416.1:21858836-21916057 GCA_026826555.1 Tolypeutes matacus
ACATACAAAAATTAACTCAAAATGGATCAAAGACTTAAATATAAGAACCAATAACATAAATGTTATTGTTACTAGAATGACATATTTTTTTAAAAAATACATTGGTCTATCTTGCAATTTGAATGGCTCTTTTACTGATGCATGATTTTGTAATATCACACATTGGTCATTTGGAAAATATTGGTTCACTGATTTACACAGATCTTTCAAGTGTTGAGGCATTTCATGATGCAAAATAAATCAATCATACTTGTTAATATCACTATCAATCTTATCTGAAAAGTCTTTAAGTATTGGGTGGCAGTTTAGCTCACTTTGGTAAATATAAAAGTTCTAAAATTCTAATTTCCATTTGAAAGATTAATTTTTTATCATTGGTAATAATTATTGTCTGTTTTTACCTTTGAAGTCACTTGCTCACTTCATTCATTTTCAAAAATTTTCCAGATACCCAAGATTTAATAACCAAAAATTTCCAGTCTTTCAAGAAATAATGGTGATCCATGAAAATAGCAATCAGTTCAGCTCAAAACTCAAAAATTGCACAAGTATTTTTCTTCAAGTGCTTTTCTTCTGTGGTAATGCAGCAGTAGTGTTGTATTTGAAAGAGTCCCATTTAGTGATGCAGAATATTAAAAAGGTAGGTACACAAGGACAGAGATTTTATAAAATTAGTATTTTTTACTGCTTCACCACAGACATTAAGTGAAACGTGCACTTTTAAAACTGCGGGCAGGGAAGCGGCTGTAGCTCAATCAGTAGGGCTCCCGTTTACCATGTGGGAGGCCCCGGGTTCGGTTCTCGGGGTCTCCTGGTGAAGGCAGGCCCGCCCGCACGGCGTGGTTGGCTGACCCAGCGAGCACAAGCAGCGAGGAGGGGATAAATGAATAAATAAATAAAATCTTAAAAAAAAAAAAAAAAAAAACTGCGGGTGAATGGCAGTAAATAAAAACAGTGACAAGTTTAGTTTGGTATCACTGCCTTGATGCAAAGGTACTAACGATTTTACCCTCCATTGTTTTTGCACTATAAATGTCAATAAAATGAAAAAGGCAAATGACATCTTAGTATTTTTAGGAAATTGGTTTTGACCATGTAGACTCCCTAAAACAGTCCTTGGACAACACTTTGAGAACTACGTTGGTAAGCAATCAATATATATTAATGATGATAATGTTAATAACAATAATTTTTAAAGCATTTCATCTTACTCCTGTTTTCATATCACACCAAAATGAAAGTGGGAAAGCTAAATTTCTTCACATAGTCAAAAATGGAAATTCTGTAATCTTCCTAGAGGTCAAATTCCAATGTTTAATATTTCAGACTCAACAAAACTTTTCTTGCATTAACCATCCAAACATTGCTCCTTCCAGTATAGACACATTTCATTTCTCTCTTATATAGATTTGGAGAATAACCAGTCGAGTTTTCTTTTCCTTTCCAGCTAGCTCTACAGGTATAGGTGCAGTGGCCTCCAAAGGGAAGTTCTCTCTTCTGAAATCAAATGCCTAACTAGCTAGCCCTGTTCAAGTTCAGAGATTTCCAGGAAAAGGCAAGGTTGCAGACCTCAGTGGAGGTAAACCAACACCAACACAATCTATCAGTGGAACTTTTCCACAAGTAGCTCTGAAGAATTTACTGTGATAGCCTAGAAAGCAAGAGAAACACTCAGAAGCTCTACCTTATTACAGGCAGGTTATTTTATTTTGTTATGTATCATTTGGTATTTTTTTCAAGTTTGGCCATTTATACAGTTAAATGGGTTTAACATATTTGATATGTGAATTGCTATGAGCCTTTTCATGCCTTGATATTAAAATATATTCAGAAGCTCAACAAATATTAAGTACCTACTATGCTCCATGCTAGCAACTAGATATACAATAATGAACAATAAGATTTTATTACTATAAGAGACTCTCAGAGAGCTTTCATTTTTTTTAATGAAAGGGAATAGGCAGTAAATAGGTAAACTTACAAATACTAGAGAAAATTTAAGAGAGTGATCAATGATACAAAAACTAAAATAAAATTAGATGAAGGGATGGAAAGTGACAAGCTGGGAGAAAGGAGGGTCACTTCTGATCACTGAGGATTAAATTATACTAAGGGGATGTCTTATGGACCTGAAATGAAAAGGAGCCAGCCATATGAAGATCTGGAATAAGAGTGTTCCAGACAGCAAGGACAGGAAATACAGATGCACTGAGCTTGGAACTGAAATAAGTGGAGATGAAACATTCTGATCAAAGGGGAGAATTCTACAAGAAGAGGTCAGAGCCACAGTCAGGGGCCAGATTGTGAAGGAAACAGCAGACATGATGAGAAAAGCTTGACTTTATTTCCAAAATGGTTCTCAGATCCTGATGGAAATCCCTTTGTCGTTTAAAAAACAGACCTGATAATACTAAAGTTATAGGGAGAAAGCCAATAGGTTAGGAGTTACAAGACACATGAGGATTAAATTCCAGTTCACTGTATTTTAAGAGAGGAAAAAAAGGAATATATATCAAGCATGAGTAACTGCCAAGGGTTGAACCGGGCATTTGATCCTGTTTCATTTAATACAGTTTGGGTTAGTTATTTTCTCAGGCCTTTAAGCCTCAGTGTCTAACCCTATAAAGATAGAAAAAAATAAAATAAAATTAGATGAAGGGGTGGAGCGTGACAAGCTGGGAGAAAGGAGGGTCACTTTAAATAAGAAAGTCATCACTAAGGAGATGTCTTTGGACCTGAAATGAAAAGGATCCAGTAATAATACCTGTTGCACCTATACCTAAATTATGTATTATCAGAAAGGTACATAAAAAATAACATGTAAATGTTCTTCAATGACTGAATTGCTATTCAAAGTTGTTATCATTACAGGTAAACATATTTCTTTTTAAAATTTTAGATTTGTATGACATTTGTCCTCCCTACTCTAGAATACTCTATATCTGGTGTGGAAGAGGCCAACATTTCAAAACCTCTTATGACTATCACCAAACCGAATAGCTAAAAAGGCACGGATAAGACATTCTAGAGAGCCAGGCCCTCCAAATTGAGCTAAACTGAGGCCTAGATACTTTTTTTCAAGTTCTACCCATCTACTTTTTTAACCATTTCAGTTTACAAATATACTCTTCTAAGCCTATTAGAATCAATTTGCAAAGGGAAATATTCTCTAGTTCCTTGGCATCCTTTCATGGACTTCAAGCCATTGCTGTCACACACAGCACCTGTGAAGCGGTTTCATGCGCTCTCACATTACTGAACAGGAAACCAAGATGATTACGAATCTTTGAAAACTTGGGAAGAACTGATAAGGACAGTAAAACAGCCTAATGAATTAAGCTGGCCACGAAGGTTGATAAGAAAGACATTTACACCCAACACAGAGGAAAGTTTAAGTAACTACTTAAGTGCATTTCAAATCTGAAAAAAAACTTAAATCACATTTTAATAAAATTTAAATAAAAATTTTCACACAAGCTGTCAATATATATAATTTCATTTACTTATACACTATCCAAAACAGTATCTAAAAACTAATTACACATGGAGTATAATTGTATATTCTGTGAAGTGCTTTAAAGCTAAGTGCTAAAAGTTTTATTTGCTAAATTGTTATTACTTCTAACAGCTCTTTAAGATTCTGATTCAAACTGAACTCATAAGATAGGGACCTTGTCATTTACATTTGCAACCACAGGCTCTAGCATACTTCCAGGCTTAGATAAGGTGCTCAAAGAAATCTTACCAAATGAAAAAGAGGTCACCCCCAAACAAATCCAACAGTGAATTTTGTAACTAAAAACTCTCCATGCACACTCCTTACCTCTGGTATACAAGCTCCTGTGAAACCAAACAAGCCATTGGCATTGTCACTTTTTTGTATTATTAATCTTGCTGTTGTATTTTCTTCAGAAATGCGAGCACCTCCATATACAGAGATTAGTTTAAGAATGAATAATTCTTCTCCTTCTTCTTCATTGTCATCTCTTGCAGAAACAATGAATGATTTGTTAGTATCTCCCTGTCTGAACTCCAGATAGCCAGAAATGGGATGTAAATCATTCTTTGCTGGCATGGCATGAAGTTCATGAATTTCTTCAAGGGTCAGTTTCCGCTCATAGGACCTCACATCCTGCATCAGACCTGTAAATCTGTCATTGCCATTGATCCCCGCTCCAATTCTCAGTATTCCAGGACCTGAAATTAGAGACGGATTTAAATGGTACAATATATACAGCTATCCTGTCCTAAATAACAAGTGTGATTTAGAAAGTGAAACAATTTTAATGAGATGTATTATTGGATAAGTAAAACTTTAGCATAACAAGTAAAAAATTAAATAAAGGCTATCATCTGTTAGGATGAATAATAAATCCATAAACAAATAATGGGATTTATGATAATTTGTACTAAAGAAATTGGTAACTATCTTCAATTTAGATGATATCTTAAGGTAAATTTTATCAGTTTGTCAAATCACATTTCTGTAGAGAGAAAGAAATAGACATATACATGTGTATGCATATGTATGTATGTATGTGTTTATGTGCGTATGTATATACATACATGTATTTGGAAAGACATTTCTTCCATGACATTTTTTCATATACTCATACGTATAAGAATGGAACAATTCAATTCAGTTATAATTTCAAAATTTCTGTATTATTGGTCTTTGAGAACTTCCAGACAGTCTGTTAGAAATTCATCTTGCATCAAAGTTATGAGAATTCAGCAAAAAAGTTTATGTGGCTTAATTATAGCTCTTTATCCAAACAGCTAATGGAATGGATATAGGAATAGAAGTATTTCTTCCCAGAAACATTATATGCAAGCCTTGGAAACTTTTTCATAATGATAATAGCAACATGCAGCCCAATTATGTTACTATATCTCAATTACAACCCTTTTCGGGAATTTACAAGTACTTGTTTCTTTTATTCCCTCTCCAAAAGCTCAACTAACATACTTATATAAGAGCTTGGCAGTGATTTTGCAAAAATGTGCAAATATTTCTTATCAATAGCCACAATGAAGGCAGTTTTACAAAACTCCACCAGATAGTTCTTTTCAGGTAATCACAAGTACTTGACATTATTATCACTGCTGCTCCCATGCCTGTCCAGAAAACCAAAACCACTCCTGCACTGGAACTCCAGATCAGGTGGAAAATCCTATGATGTTGTCCTTCCTATTGGATTATCTGGCAGCTAAATGATATAAGGTCTCCTGATTCTCACAAAACCACATGTCATGAGTCTTGCCAGCTGAGACCATCTAGAATCAATATGTATAAATGATCTTATCTCTTTTTGTTTTGTTTCTATGGCATACTAAAAGAAGAATGACCTAGGAGTCAGAGTCATGTAGTAACTCCTCTACTACTTGGCTGTGTCATCCTGTTCAATTTATTTACCGGTTTTGAATTCTATTTCCATATCTATAAAAATATTTAATATATAGGACTATTGTAAAGTCCAAATAAGACAATGTATGGAAAATGCCTTATAAATGTAAAACACAACACAAATCTGTGGCATTCTAATCCTTTATTTCTATGTTTAATTCTCTGGAACAAACATGATCCCGGTTTCTCTGGTTTTAGTGTCAACTACTTTGGTAAAATATTATGTAAACATTATGTGAAAATATTCCAAATAAAAGGTTATAAAGATGCTAAGATGGTATAGTGAGTCCTTCAGAATGGGGGGAATATATTGCTTCTTAATACTATTCTGCACTTTTCAAATTTCCTGGAATAAACATGTATTACTTTGAAAACTAAAGGAAAAAAATAGAGTGAAATATCAATTTTATGTATATAAATTTTTAAAATATAAGTAATGTTTATAGCCTTAATCTCTGAATGATGGTATAGTGAATGTTTTTTTTCCTTGTATGTGTACTTTTTTTTTTTTTTTTTTTTAAGATTTTATTTATTTATTCATTTATCCTGCTCTTGCTGCTTGTCTCCTTGTCTCCCCTTGCTGGGTCACCCTGCTGCGTCAGCTCACCGTGCCACGTGGGCTGGCCCGCCTTCACCAGGAGGCCCCGGGAACCAAACCCGGGGCCTCCCATATGGCAAACGGGAGCCCCACTGATTGAGCCACATCCGCTTCCCTGTATGTGTACTTTTAAATTTTTTTATATTGATCATAAATTTATTTCTTTAAAAAGTTTTATTTCTTTCAAAACTTTTTTGAAATCACAATGAGACACTACAACCAGAATAGGCAAAAATGAAAGACAGGAAATACCAGGACTTTGTGAATATGTGGAAGAAGTGGAACTCTCATACACCACTGGTGAGAGGATAAATTGGTTCACCTATTTTGGAAAACCATTAGGCAATATCTTCCAAGACTCAGCAAACCCACTGCTAGGTATGTACACAACAGAAATGCAGACAGACATACGTTCACCAAAACACATGTATAAGAATATTCATGTCCAAGGGACAGTGTCTGTCAAAAGAGGATGATCCACTGATGTGTTCTTTTTATTAATGACTACCCTTGTGAGTCTTTGCTCTTGTAACTGAGACTTAGCCTGCAGTTGTGGGGTGCCTAAGGGTTGCCACCTGAGAGCCTCCTCGTTGCTCAAATGTGGGCTCTCTCTAAGGCAAATTCAGCATATGATTGCATTAACTTCCCCCCCAACGTGGGACATGACTCCCCGGGATGAGCCTCCCTGGCAACGAGGGATTAATACCAAGTGCCAACTGGCAACACAACTGGAAAAAGACCTTGAATTAAAGGGGGAAATGGTAAAGACAAATGAGTTCAAGTGGCTAAGAGACTTCAAAGAGAGTCGGGAGGTCATCCCAGAGGTGACTCTTACGCACACCTCAGTAGGAGCTCATAGAACATCTACGTGCCTATCACCCCACACAGAAGGGCTCCTGAGAGCTCTGGAGACACCCAGGTCCTATATAAGTGGGGAAAGACCCAGAGACTGATGCCTTATCAGTGGGCTCTATTTTGGAATCTGTGCTCCTGAGAGTGACAGAATTGGACTCAAATAAGTCCTCCCTGCACATGGTTCATCAGTCCCTTCTATTCAAACCTATATGTGATGCTGAAGTTTTTAGGTATACTTCCAGAGACTGGAGCCTCTGGCCTACCTATGAGCCAGGTGTGCATGGAATCTCGGTGGAGCTGCAACTCCTACCCTACAGCTCAATGGACTCATCCAAGGCACCTGGCAAGGAGACGATGGGCAATGGCCATCCCAGGGAATGGAGAGGGCCTGCATCTGCAGGCAGGATCATCCCACCCACCATATCCATAGGATATAAGCCCTCTCTCACTTGGAGGTGGAGTGGACATCACCATCCCAGTCCCCTCAGGATTGGGGAGAAGAACTGTGGACTAGAGTGGACTTGATGGTATTCTGTTGTACACATATGGTGATTCTAGCAATGGAAGAAATTATAACAATGAGGTGGAGCCAGTCGCCACTTGACACTTTTGGGGCAGGGAGGGGACGAGCAGTTGAAATACAGGGGCTTCTTTGGGATTTGGAGGTTGTCCTGAGTACCGTTGTGGCAACGGATGTAGGCCATTTTAAATCAGCACACACCACTCAGAACTGTGTGGGAGAGAGTGTGGTCTACGATGTGAACTGTGGTCTGTGGTTGGCGGCAAGGCCCCAGGATATGTAAGTCCATTGAGAGTGGTGGGCCATACTTGTGGGAAATGTTTGTGTGGGATGTGGTGGGAGGTGTGGGAGGTGGGCAACATGGGAATCCCAGTGGGTTCCGTGTAATATTTTGGGTAATCTAAGCACTTCTTAAAATATATTTATATATATATATAAAAATAACATTTTTGTAAGCAAATGCACATTTATGCATATATATTTATATATCATTTTATAAATATTGGTATGTATTGTGA
Source organism: Tolypeutes matacus (assembly GCA_026826555.1). Classification (NCBI taxonomy): domain Eukaryota; kingdom Metazoa; phylum Chordata; class Mammalia; order Cingulata; family Chlamyphoridae; genus Tolypeutes; species Tolypeutes matacus. The sequence goes on from JAKSZT010054416.1 coordinate 21,866,735, forward strand.
AAATTTTTATTTTTACCCACAATAAAAAATAGATAAATTAAAAAAAATAATAAAGGGTATGTGAGAATGTGAAAAACAAACAAACAAACAAAAAAAGAATATTTATAGAATCACTATACATAATAGCTAAAAACTGAACACAAGGCAAATGACTATTAAAAGTAGCATGAATAATCCCCAACATTGAGGAATGAACAAACATAAGGAGGGAGTGCACTTATGGATTAAACTAGACTTATTATAATTCTAGCAATGGAAGAACTTGTCCATTGATATAAAGGCAGTAGCTGCCAGAGGTTCTGTGGAGAGGGAGAGGAAAGAATAGGTTTAACACGGGAGCATTGTTGGAACATTGGAACTGTCCCTCATGACACTGCAATGACAGATACAGGCCATTATACATTTTGTCAAAACCTATAAAATTATGTAGGGCAAAGTTAAACTATAATGTAAACTATAGTCCATGGTTAGTAGCAATACTTCAATATGTGTTCATCAATTGTAACAAATGAACCACACTAATAAAATATGTTGTTAATGCGGGAAGGTGTGGGAGGAGCAGAGGGTGGTGTAGATGAGAATCTCCTATACTTTCAATGTTAACATTTATGTCATCTAAAGCTTCTTTAAAAATAAAATAAAAAAAAAGATTTGAAAAAAATAATAAAAAGTAGCATGAATAAATAGTGATAAAGTTACACAATGAAATCCTATCTAGAAATGAGATTGAAAAGATCTATACCACGCAAAAATATGGATAAGCAAAATACTGAATGAAAGAAGCTAGATGATGCAAGTGAACATACTGCCTAATTCTATTTATATAAAGAAAAAGAAAGGCAATGTTAATTCTTATGCTCTTAGAAAAGAAGACAATAGGTACCCTTATACCTATTTGTAATTGCAAGAAAGACAAAGGGGGCTTCTGGGGTTTTGGAATGCTCTGTTTCTGGATCTGGTGCTGGTTACACCGGTGCTAAAGCAGATGAATTTTTAACTTCAATGACAACTTTTAAAAATATATATAGACCTAAATTTTCCTTTAAAATATAAGTTCTTAGCAGTAAGTCAGACAGAGAAAATAAATAAATAAACAGTTCTCACTTCCCCTAATCTTCACGATTCTCATTCTACCACTACTACCACCACGAAGGGAATCAGTATTAACGGTTATATGTATGCATTCATACAATCAAGAAGCAAATAATTTAATTCCTTGGAGTTCTTTAAGCCTGTTCTTGAGGTTGAAATCAGTAAAGGTATGCATGTTGTTTCTTTTGACCGTCTTTGTTTCTGCTAGAAAAACAATACAACCAGATACCTAATGTAGGTGATTCAGAAAGCAAATATTCTACTAAGCTATAACCATATTGCTCTGCTCTGCTTTGTTACTAGATATAAAATAGAATCAGAGGATAGAGGGACTGGGAGGGAACCAGGGACAACAATGGAGATAATATTTGCAGGTACACATGCACACAAATGTGTTTCTTAGAAAAACAGCACACAAGCCAGAAACAAAGATTATGTTTATCTCTTCAAAGCACTCCACAGAATTTACACATTTACCTCCTGATCTTATAAACCATGTTTTCATGTGGTCTTTCTATACCTTCCTCTCCAACCTTATGCCCACTGCCCTATACCTCCAACAACACTGAACTATTAGCAGTTCCCCACATATAATACGCAGTTTCACATTTCAACACTTTGCTCTTACTTCTGCCTGAAATACCATTCCCCATCCTTCCTACTCCCAGCCCAAGAGGTATAAATGTTTCTCCTCTATAATCCTTTTCTTTCTTCCTACAATGTACTGAAGCAATCTGTTTGTGCATCTGTCATAGAGCCTAGGTTCTTCAACAGCCTGATTCATTTCTGAACACTCAGCACAGAACTTATCGTGGTCATCGTAGGCATATGTTGAAAGAAATTAAATACCTGCTGGCATTTTAAAAGGTTGAAACCGGGGTTCTAATTGTGAAGATGATACTCACCATCAGTAATAGCTTCTCCTTTCAGACTCTTGATTCCACTGGGCATTGCATTTCCATCAAGGTAGAATTCAATTATGCCATCATCCAGGATAATTAGAAAATGAAGCCAAACATTTTCTTCTAAATATTTCATAACTGTTGTCTTGGCAATATATGTAACATTGGAACCCAAGGTTTTGTAATGAAGGGAAAGTGTCACATGGGATTCATTTGTTTGAATTTTTATCCCATAGTAGATGCTTCCATTGCCATCATCCTTTGCTATAACACACCCATTCGTATTGACATTAGGCATTACCCAAGCTGAAAATGTAAAGCTGGCAATCGTGTTGTTTCTGGAAGTATGGTATTTGGGACTAATAGTCCCAAACGCACCCTCTAAGCCACTGAAGTACAAAGCATCTGTTCCACTATGGTGACGCCGCATGTGTGGTTGTAAATGCACAGTGCTGGGGAAAATTCCAACCAATAAAAAATCTATCATTGGAGGAAGCCCAGCAGTGAACTCACTGGACAGTATTTCCCAGCCAACTCGTACATCACCAAAGGCACCCTGTTGCCTCAAAATAGTGAAGCTGGTAATATAAGACATATCATCTTCTGAGAGGACATCTTCTGCCACTTCTCTCTCTAAACAGTCTGGATCCAAGAAGAAAACTCCAAAGGGATCATCATTGAATGGAATCATAACTGTCACATGGAGATTGGTTTCTGCTAGTTGGCCCCCAGAACCTGGGGAACCACCTGTGATTTTTAAAAGAATATTTTAAAAATTATTATTATAAAGAGTGAGAAACCATAACTTTAATTACTTTCTAGTATGAGGCAAAAAAAAGGAAATTGTTTAGAAGACAAACTTTTGATTAAATAATTTAACTCACTGATCACACAATAGTGTCATTATATGATTTTCACCACATTTTCAGAGGCATGATAAAAAAATAACACTGGTTCAGTAGAGTTTCATTAATAGTCAATCAAGCCTGAAAAGAGGATATGAACTAAAAAGGTTTAATTTTTGTGCTTAAAACCAAAAGTGATGAGAAAATTGATTGCTTAAATTATGGCAGAAAGGCCAAGCTTTAAGCTACCATGAACCTGTACTTCCTATCTACCATTAATGTTTAATTGGAGCCACTATAGTTGGTGGGGGAAAAGTCTGACAAGTTTGAAGATGGCTGGGAAAGCCTCCATGAAAATGAACCAAGCTAAGACAATAAATCTGAACATTTAAGAATAACACTTTTCTCACGAAGGATATTTTGACATTTTAAATGAGACCTTCAAGATATACTTACTTCTTCATTGATTGCATTTTGCATACAGCTCTAATTACTTAAGTATAAAATATAAAATTTGGGTGGTAAAATAAAAAAGAAGGAAAAACACAGCACCTGAAATATTTACAAGCTTTAGAACATAAAATTCATTGAATTCTGGAATTTTATCTGAAAAAGCATGGAGAATTATAGATTTGGTTCCTTCTCCATCCATGAACTTAACAGTCCCTGAAGTTTCATAGAATTCTTGATCAGGTTGCAAAGCAGAATCATTCTGAAACAGCTGCCAAGCCACAGAAACATTGCCGAAGTGTCCCCGGTGCCTCAAAATCCTACATAATAAATTAAAGTATTTTTATGAAAAATTTATAAGTGGTGATTCTAACTCCAATGACAGTTTCTATGCTATCTCAAAAATACACTTTTTCTATTCATCATCCTTGATCTAAACCAAACCAGCCAGTCCCACAAAGCAATCATGAAGTATCTCATGGAAAAGGAATAACAATAATACTAATAAAAGAAAGCAGTCTTAAAAGTCATTGTCTTAAAAATCCAAGCTGAAAGATAAATTCTAAGTCCAATCAAAGAATAACTAGATGAGAATTAGATGCTCTTTGAAAACAAAATGCAGGGTGAAAGTAGTCATGTATCAATTAAGAGAAAAGTTCAAGATCTTGGATAATTCAAGACTCTCAGTGCTGACAATGGATGGAAGTTTGGGGTGAGGAGGAAGCAGAGAATAATTTCTGCTTAGCAAGTAACTTTTTTTTTTTCACAAGTGGTAACAGCATATACAAAGTTTACAATTCCTTCATACAGCCAGCTTTGAAATTATTCCATTCTTGACCCTTCTTTTTATTTTTAAAGATTCAAAATACGTCAATTTTTGCATAATTAAAGGTTTTATTTTATCTTATCCAATTCTACATTTGTCTTATCCTAATATGCTTACCAAAATGCATTAGTCTTTCCTTCTTCAACTGCTTTGTCTATTGGCTCCAGAGAAAAAATACCATTTGTGTCATCACTTGCTTCAATTATGACTGTAGCTATTCCATTTTGATATACTACTGTATCACCTAAATTTAAAAAGGAAAAAAAAAACAGCAAAGGTGACTAACTTACTGTTACATTTACATTTTTAAAATAAGAAACATTTTATAATTAAGTTCAAATTTTCAGCAAATATTTGCCACTGATACAATAAATGCAAAATACTTCTTGATTTCTCCAATTATATTATATATATTAAACTTAGAGAGAGAGAGATGCCTAAATAAGTTTAATGTGAAATAGTTTCTAGTCTTAACTTTTGAGAAAAATTTTAATTACAAAGAAACTATTAAAAAACGTACATGCCACTTTTCTTCACAATAGGAAGATGGCTTCAATAGCTTAATTAGAAATCAAAAAAAAGCATTTTCTAATTTCCAAATTTTAAAGTAGAGTCTTTTATTTTATTAAAAATAATGAAAGGAATACCCCATAATATAAAAATACTCTTGCACATATTGATTTAAATCATTGGCTCAAGCTTTTCTCTTTGGATCTCCACCTTCAGGCAGGAAAATTTGATCAGGTCACACACAGAACTCTCTAGAAATTCTCTAGGGTGTTGAACTTGATTCCACTCTACTCCAATAATTTCCAAAGCATGCCTACATCATTCATTCCCACACATTACGTCTCTGCTTCTCTGAACTTCCCTAGGGTTTCAGTGCTGTGCCTTTGCTCCTCCCATCCTTACTCACCTGGTTGACTCACGCACTCCTTGGGACCCAGCTCAGGAAAGAACTCTCACAGGGATTCCTCCCTGAATCCCCAGGTTAAGCACTTTGTACTCTGTGAACCTATCATAACAATGATCACATTACACACACACACACACACACATGCACACACACACCATTTTACTGTAAGCTCCATGGACAAATGCTCATTATTCAGATCCATGCCCTAGCAGAGTAGATGCGCAATAACTGGTATGAAGGACTTATTTGTGAATATTGGCTAAACTGATGCAAACACAACTTTCAAAATTAGATGAAGATAACACCTAAAACTAAAATTATAGAAAAAGGAATTATATATAGCAAATCATCACATTAAAAATTATTTATTTAAATATGCAACTGTATTCCCCCTCACTTGATAATTAACCAAAGGAAAGAAAAAAAGACATTAAAAATTGCCAGTAAATTATTATGCAGAAAATGCTGACAATATAAAATAATAATAAGATAAGACTTAAAAGATTCTATCATAAAATCTAACAAAAATAAATAAAATTAGTAAATCTAATTTTGGCAGGGTTCTGCTATCATATACAGTTGTGAAGCAACATGTCACAAGTGGTGCTAAAAATTCATTGTTTCTCCAGAGGGCAAACTGAAAATATTTAAAAGAACACTAAAGATGCCCACATCCTTCAATTCAATAACAATCTCAGAGAAAATACTCTGAATAATAATTATGGGGTTTAAACATCCATTGCCAGCACTAGGACACGTTAGAGATACTTCCCCTCCTACCCTCTCATCATAGGCCCTTCAGACCCTCGTTTGGAGATTGTAAAGGAAGACAGAAAAAGGGGATAGAAAGAACCAAGGAAGGATAAATAAAAGCACAAATTGTAGAAATATTTGTCATCCAACTCTTTATAGCTAAAGTCATTAGATTCTCAGATGCCACCATTTCTAGAAAAATAATGAGGGCAAATGCAAAGGCAGTATATAGACACACATCACAGGCCAGTCAGCCAATTGCACCTTGCTCTCTCTTTACTTCTCTGTCTGCCCTTCTCTCTACTCTGCCTTTTCTATCACTGCCTAAAATCAAACTACCTTTTTCTACTTCCCCAATGATACACTTTACAAAAAAAAAAAAAAAAAAAAAAAACTAAACCTCTCCTTGCAGGGTCCTTTTCCATTCTCTTTACAAAAGGTTCAGGTTTGTTTTTTTTCCTACAAAAGTTTGTTCTTGGATGTACAACAGGCTCCAAGACAAAACGTCATACTAGCTATAGGTGGCAACAAATTTTAGAGCACAGACTCTAGACATTGGGATCAAGGGTTACCCTGGCTGCAGGCACAAGGAACAGCTTACTTTTTGTCAGTTTTCTTAATTCCACTAGTAGGCAGGGGGCCCCCCTTCCCAGCACAACCTTCACTTTTAGGCCCTCAAATTTCTTCTTTTCTTTTTGTTTCTGCTTGAAAGCTGCAGGAGCTTCTTGCCACCTCCACGGCCGGACATGGCACCTGTTGCCCCTTCCCCAGCTCCTGCCACAGGAAGTGGTTCAGGATGTTTTACTCCATCATTTTAAACCTGGTGACATTTTGTTCCTGAGACTAGTTTAGCCCTAATGATATTTTGGCTCAAATAATGTTTGGGACTAAAAATATTTCACCAGAATTACACCAAGTTAATAAATTTCAAGAACTTATTTCTAGAGTGAACTCTAACACTGTCATTTCTTCATCAACTTTCTATGCTTCACAGTAAAAGGTTCTTTTATCTACTTTTATTTCACCAAAATTATTTATATCTGCAGAAATTTCTTTCATCTAAATTTTAGGGCAATGATTTGATTTACCAAATATTTTTAGTCTACATAAGATTTGGCTAATTATGACTTTTGCCATTTTGACATTTCTTTTGTGGCCATTTTTCTATAAAATTGATTTTTCCCTTACCAGATGATAGTGTTTAGTTTTAACTTTTTTGGTTTTCTTAGGCCAAGACGAAGGGAGAAAGAAAGAAAGAAAGGGGAAAGAATGAAGGCAGAAAGAGACAAGAAGATAAGGGAGAATGACAGAGACACAAGAAAAATAAAAGTTACAATTAAGAGTTGCTTTTCTTTGCCTCTGTCTCTCCCCTGAATATTGGAGTTAAGAGGCATTAGGTAGGGCCTCACACTGGGGGGGCAGGGGGGGGACAGGGACGGCGTGGTAAGACACCACGGGGTCCAGCACAAGGTGCTAGGCCTCAGGGTAAAGAGGGCATTTCTGTGGAGAGAAGCTTGATGTGAGTCCTGGAGCCTGAGTGGAATGAGGAGGACAATCACACCCAGGAGGGTGGTTGGTCCAGAGCAGACAGTTAGAACCCTAGGGGCAAGAAGGGCATCCTCATTTGGGGAGGAGGAAATAGAAGCTGGTTACACACAGGGGGAACTGATCATATAAATAAATATATTAAAGATAATGGGAACAGGACTTCCCATTACTGGAGAAGGGAGTGACAATGACTGAAAGGGAGAAAACTAAAACTGATCCTTTAAGCCCTTAAGTGACTAGGCAAGACCTAGGGCAGCCAAAACCCCAAAAACAGCCTCTTTTAGCTACAAGTTTCCTCTTCTTTATACAATATCATAATTTTTTATTTGTGCCATATTCTGAAAAATTTGTTTAAATACTGCCAAAGACAACACGAAAGTTCAGCACACATATTCTTCACCCCATCTCTTAAGAAAGCAATGAAACAAATAATTTTGCTTTTGAAAAGTCACAGATGACAGTTAAGTACTACTCGGCACCACCATTGTACAGTGGTACTTACTGCCATCTTAATAAAGCTCTGAAACAACAGACCTGACATAAACATATAATTTATTTACCTGTTGAATTAAAGAGGATTATATAAAAGAACTCATCTGTTTCCGGGATATCATCTTCATTAACAAACACAAATATGCTGTGCTCTCTCCTTCCAACCTCAAAAACAAGCTTCTCTCCTTTGTCAACAGGAACAAAGTCTCCCTCCCTTGCGGTTGCTTTCCCGTCCATGGTCGCATACTGGACAGTGCAGGCCACATCGACAGATCCATTTCTAAGGACGGTGAAGTTAGCAGTCCTACCTTCCTGAACCCTAATTATACGAGGTTCTGACAGATCCAAAAGAAAAAGAAGGAATGTGTGAGCTTTTCTGTTCTGTCTTTAAATTTTCAGTTCACTTTACATTTGTCCCTGTCCCCTCAAGAAACGTCCTATGCTGTGTCTTCACTTAAAGAATCATCTCTGCTCCCGACTCCTACTTGAGGCCTCCTCCGCTTGTTTCAACATTCTGGGGCCTTCCTCTTAATTCCTATAGAATCCCTAGTCTTCACCACCCAATTTGTCAATAAATTACTTCCTATTTGAAACTCCATGCTACTGCTTCATACATCTCATTTCCAAATTTAGGCTATACATTCCTTGAGAACAGGCCTAGTATCTTACGTTTTATTTTTGCCACAGCAGTTAGCAGAAGACTGAGCACAGGACCAGTTCATTAAATACGTGTTAACTGAAGGTTAATAATAAGTATCAGAACAGTCAAGAGGTTTAAAAGATTCTTGCAACTACTGCAGCTTACCAAAAATTTTAAGAAAGAACTAGAGACCAGTTAAATCTCATAAATAAAACAAAAAGATGCCTCAGGTGGCAAATGACAAGTCTAAAGACAGCATTAAAGTGGCAAAAATGGGAAAACCTTAACTGATTTGTCCATTAAATATTAGTTTTTATAGCATATGGCCAGCCATTAAGTATGATGTCTAAGCCCTGAATAGGTTACATTATACACTGCAAGAGATCATGTAGAGGAGGGTTCTTTTCTGCACAAAGGAAAGAAAATACCTTGGAATTTGAAGGGGAGAACAAAGTCTAACCAAATAGTACTTATTTTATTTTCTTTTTCCTTCAGAAGACCTTTAAAACTATTTGTAAACTTCAAATAGCTCAAATAAGAATCATCCAAACAAATGATGAAATCATATTTAAGCAAGGATCAATTACACTGTTTTAATTAATCAGTTAAATCAATTAATTACATTGAAAAAAATATAAACTGGTAAGAAAGATATAAATGCACTCAAATAAAATAGCAATACCACCTGCAAAATAAATGGGGTCATCATTTCTTCTAATCCTCAGAGTTGCAGTTGTTATATTTCCTATTTTAGCTCCTCCAGTGACATTATGTAGGGTAATAGTAAATTCTTCCATTTCCTCTGGAAACTTTTGGAAAATACATTACACATGTTTAAATCAGGTGGTTTGTATATATAATTATATTATATATTACTAAATTAGTTTTTGTGTTTTCAAAGGGCTCTATTAATAGTATTAATATTCATTTTCATTTCCGAGGTAGGACTACCCTGAAGTGTTCAATTAGGATTCAGACCAAAAAAAAAAGTATTTTAATGTGCATTCATCCTTATAGCCACTGTATATTAACTGTAAAATTTAATGAAAAGAGTGATATTTTTCATTACATAAACTAAAAATAGAAATTCTAAATAGCTCGTATGACTTCTATAAGAAATTGGAAAATATGTTGTTTACAAGAAAAAAAAACAGAAAAGGGAAGCGGATGTGGCTCAAGCGATTGGGCTCCCACCTACCATATGGGAGGTACATGGTTTGGTTCCCGGTTACCTCTTAAAGAAGACAGTGAGATGGCATGACAGACAGGAGTGGCAAGCTGACACAACAAGATGATGCAACAAGTGAAACAAGAAGAAGAAACATAATGAGACACAAAAAAAGCAGTGAGCAGAGGTTCCCAGTGCCCCTTAAGAGGATGAGCAGGATGGTGAGCTGACGCAACAAGATGACGCGACGAGATGACACAACAAGATGTTGCAACAAGAGACACAAGAGGAAAAACATAATAGAGACACAATAAAGCAGGGAACGGAGGTGGCTTAAGCAATTAGGCACCATATCAGAGTTCCCGGGTTCGGTTCCCGGTGCCTTCTAAAGAAACAAGGAAGATGAACAGACACAGCAAGTACAAACAATGGGTGTGTCCATTTGCTGGGCAATTCTCTGTGTCTGTTTCCTGCCATCTCTTCTCATCTTTCTCCTTCAGTCTTCACCAGGATTCGATCCTGGAGACCTCCGATGTAGGAGAGAGGTGTTCTGCCACCTGCGCCACCTTGGTTCCTGGTTTTCAGAGCTTTCGGAGCATCTTGTCTTGTCTCTCCCCTGTGTCTCTCTCCAGTTACGTCATCATCTTGCTGCATGGCTCCCGGGCCCTGGCGGCGCACCAGCACACAGAGCCTGGCAGCCCATGTGCCTTATATATATATATATATATATATATATATTTTTTTTTTTTTAATTTTACTGGGAGGTCCCGGGGATCGAACCTGGGTCCCTCCATATGGCAGACGGACGCCCAACCATTTGAGCCACATCCGCCCCCAAAGAGTAACTTTTTGATACTCATTTAGAATATAATTCATAATAGTAACTAAAGCTCAGCTAACACTTGAAGGCCTCTTAAAAGCCTCTTAGAAATCTTAATGAAGTGTCACCCAAATGATTCACAAAAACTTCTCCTACACCATAACAAGATGAGATTCCCCATAGCGCTGGGTCTCAATGGATCTCTTTCATTTCCTGTGAGCTGGTCCCCTCCCCACCCTAAAAGAGAAGAGCTCTAGGATATATCTCTCAAAAAGTGGGTGTGAGGGAAAGCGGACAGGCCACCACCAATGTCTGAAGCCCCGTTCCATTCAGCAAGGTTCACACTCCATTGTCACTAAGTTCTCTATAAACTGTACCTACTTTCTCTTCATTATCAATAAGAAGAACACCATGCTAGATCCGGGATCAATCTAGCCCATTGTCCTCATTCTGAGAGTGGAAAATAGTGTGACTTAGTAGATGGTAACCTTGTCTTCAAATGGGCTAACTCCTAGCCAAGGGCTTCATTTCTACCACAACTGTGAATCTCTGATACACAAGCAATATCACTAACTACTATCAGTTCTAAGAGTTAAAAACGCCTGCAGGGGACATAATTGTCAATTGAAAGAAAACTAGAGAATAATCTAGGGAGTGTATAACATAGTGATTTTGTGGTTGAAGATTGTGGTTAATAGTCAAATATAAAAAGTTCTTCTTTTACAAAATGTTAAGAATATGGTGATACATGGGAAAATTACAACTAATGTAACTTATGGATGATAGTTAACAGTAATATTGTAATATTTTTGCAGCAATACAAAGGAGATATTATATCAGTTCTAAGGGATAACAACAGGGGGTATAACGGGGTATGGGATTTTTCCTTTTGGAGTAATGAAAATGTTCTAAAATTGACTGAGGTGATGATAGCACAACTCTGTGATAAAAATGAGAGTCACTGAGTGTACACTTTGGATGGATGGTACAAAATATGGGACTGTATAACACAGGGAGTCCAGTAGTGGAAGATGAACTGTTAACAGAACATTCTCTCATGAACTATAACAAATATTTAATAGTAATACAGGGGGCTAATAATCGTGTGGGTTGGGGGAAAAGTACACTGAATGTTAGATATGGGCTATAGTTAGTAGTAATATTTTGACAATGCTCTTTCATAGTTCACAACAAATGTTTCACAACAATGCAAGGTGCTGGTGGTGTGGTGATATACGGGAGCCCTGTATGATGATATGCATGTTTGTTTTGTAAGATCACAACTTTTACACATATTGTTTGTGTATGTTCATGTATGAATGATATACTTTGACAAATTTTTTTAAAAGCTTTCAGGGGAACTAAAAAATAATATTTCTCTTTGGCTTACAGTCAAATATTTCCATACCTGACTTCTTTATCATACACTCTATGACAAAATATATTATCAGATATTTAATTATTCAATAAATAATAATTATTGAACCACTAAAACAAGTGTTATATATGCAATATTTACCTCATCTGGAAGAGAGTAAATGGTGATATTTTTTGAAAATTCCTGATCTCCAAAGAAAATAGTCCCTTGGACAGGAAATACATCTTCTGTAAAATCTGGACTAACCATCCACAATACACTAACATCACCAAAATTACCTCGATTTCTTATTACACCATAAACAGCTGTGAAATAGAAACATATTTAATATATGAGTATATTTTAAACAATTTTAAAACAATAAACAAATTGCTCAAATAAACAAAAGTAAAAAATAAGACCTTTTTTTTTTAAAAAAAAAGCCAATTATTTGCTTAGCACAGCCTTTCAAGTACTCCAATGTAAAAATGTATCAGCCTATCTCTCCCAATGTAGGCAAACAAGTGGTAATGAACTCAATCTTTTTCATCACAATTTGGGATTTTAAAAGTCATTCATCATAGGGACCAGAATGGTGATTGATTAGGTACACTTATCACAAAGCCCAATAAGGATATTTGCCGTATACGCAGCTAGAGCAAGCTGTACACTCATAAGTGATTTTCTTATCCAGCCAGATTGCTCTAGTAAGAAATTACTTCTCATTCCTTGCTATTGCAAAGGCTTCCTAGCAGTAACTGTTAAAGTTTCTCCAAAACTTTAAAACTGGACTCATTCTTGGATGTTTGAGTTCTACTGCATAAGGATAATTGAAATCAAAATATAACCAGTCATCAATAACATCACAATAAAATGCATGAAGTATAAACAGCAATCTTAAATATGACTGACAAAAAAGATCAATTCTGCACTACATGCCATTTGTGAGGCAGAATGGACAAGTGAAAATAACTAGGTGCTAAAGAGATAAACTAAAAAATGATATTTCCTCTTCAGTAAACAGTTATAGATTATAAGAAGAATAAATTACCACTGTAAGTATCATCTCCTTTACTTTCATTTATCATCACAATTAAACCATCAGAAACAAATTCTATCATTCCATGAGGATCATCATTTTTCAGAATTGTTATGTTCACAACTGTAGCACTTCCCAATTTGCTTTCCCGTTCACCATGGCTGCCAAGAACCACCCAACAGTGTTCATCCAACTAAAATGAGAATGTCAAATTAAGAAAAGTATAAAGCTGAAATCTTCAAAGCAAACAAAAATATATATTCAATGATATTAATATACAATGTTTTCAGAAACATACAACTCACTGGGAAAGATGAAAGTGCTGATCTTATTCCTAAATTTTTTTTTAACATTCTCTCATCAATTAAGAGAAACACTAGACATAAGTATATATTGTCCAAAAAGGGGAAAGATGAACTTTGAAAATATTCTAAAATAGGAAGATGACTATACCTTATCACTGATGATCTAATCATTTAAACTAATAAGACTAAATAAAATAAAATTAAAAGCTACATATACATTGGTACATAAACATAATTGAACTTTACCTGGCTCCATTAATATAAAACTTTATTCTCCTTAAAAATAATTTTACAATAAAACTTCTTCAACTCAAAACTACATCATTAAAACTTCAGTCAAAAGAGATTAATTATCATTAACAACTAACAAGTTAAAAGGAGATGAAAAGGTATCACACTGAAAATTCCAGATTGCCTCATATTTCTTTATGTAGGATAAAAATACTCCATTCAAATCTGAATGAAACTTATAATTTGTTTTTTAGCTTGTTTTTTTACCCAAACTTAAGTACTGCTCAATTGTTTCTTGTCTATTTCTCTTCCTGTGTCCAATATACAAAAACTTTATAATATGCTAGACACCATAAATTTCCTAAGCACAAAGAAATAATAAAATCTCATACCTCTGGTATCCCATCCAGTCTTGTTAGCAAAGTGATTATAATCTCCCTTTCCCCAGGTTTAAATTCTAGTACCCCTGAGTTTCCATAGAATTCATTGCTTTCTCTTGGCTCTACCCAGTAGTGTAGAAATTGCTTGATGAGAGTCCCCCTGGACCTTATGATGTGGAGCTCTACAGCTTCTCCTTCCTTAAAGAAAACGAAAATTCTCAAACATGCGAATCCTCCTCAGTATCATTCTTCTGATGTTGTGAGCACAAAGAGCATTGAAGTTTCCTTCACACTTACTTTTATAACATAGGGTCCTCTTGAAGCAGGAGAAAATTCAAAAACTCCTCCAGGATCATCATTTTCCAAAATAATTAAGTCACAGCTAGTATATCCAGATTTCAGCACTTGATTTTCCACACTAACCCTGGAGCAGTTAGAGGGAAGAAAAGTACCCACTAGCTATATTTTTACTTTTGAATTTTGCAGGTTTTTAAAGGCAATATGTACAGCACTTCCAGGTAAAATAAAAGGAAGCTTATTAGGACTTAAACGCTTAATTGCAATTAAGTGTATTAAAATCAAAATCAAAAGAATTTTATTCCTAACAGTTATGGAAAAACTTCCTTTCTGAATTAATTCTATCTTTTTTATTTGATTGAAAACAGACATTGCATATGCAACAAAAGGTTGAAATATACTATATTTTATTTTTATAAAGTATCAGAATTTACAGATTTCTTTCCATAGTTTTAGAAAAATTTAATTTGTAACATGCAGTTAGAAAATATATTTAAACAAATTTATATTTTAATTTTACATGCCCTTAAATTTCTTTTTTAAAAAAATCATTATATAAGATTTTACTAAAAGCTGGATAACTGCACAACTGATTGAAAATAAATATTGTCAATGAAATTATAGTTAGATTTTAGAAATATGTTGTAACTTTCCAAATGCTTTCCATTTACCTTCATTTTAAACTCATGTATTTTTTTAGTATAAAAGAAAATATAGGACAAATAAGGGGGAAAAAATGGAATAGAACGAATCTAACATGAAATGGCATGTTATAGTAATTCCTACAAATATTTCAAAGGTACATATTAAAACAAGATTTTTTTAAAAATCTCTGCCTTTTATGCTCAGTGTGTAATTAGAATGATCAAAGGATTTGGATTGCAAGGCTCTGTGGGTTTAAAAGCCAGCAGGCTTTTTAAGAATTCTCAATCTTGCAAGCTGCTCTAAACCTTTCCAAATGTCACTTCCCACTGAACCAAAAACTACTCATTATCAGCCCTCAAAATCCCAATGAAGCCACAATTTCATGTAGAAAAGAGAACTCTCTTCCTATGAAACAGAGAATCTGAATAAACATCCCTCCCTAGATTTTGGAAACTGGCAACCTATACCTAGCCTGCTAGTGGTCATAGGAAAGAATAGTCCAAATAATAGGACAGTTATTTATTATATTGTTAATACAGTCATATGATTTTCATAGCAAATTTGCTCATATTTCATGTATCTCAATATTTTCATAAATTAAAATTTCCTATGTCCACACAGCTAGAAGACAAGAAACTAGATCAGAATGTAAAATATAAAGTCCATTCTGGGGAGGCGGCTGTGGCTCAATCAGTAGGGCTCCCGTTTACCATATGGGAGGCCCCGCCGCACGGCGTGGTTGGCTGACCCGGTGAGCACAAGCAGCAAGGGGGGAATGAATGAATAAATAAATAAAATCTTTAAAAAAAAAAAAAAAAAAAAAAAGTCCATTCTGAGCATTCAACAAATGCATTTACTTTTAAACTTTCTCAAAATAGTCTACCCTTAAGTAAAAAGACAAATTTTGAAAAGTTCTGTATACAACTGAGAAGAAGTAGGCAAGAAATTTCTTAGGTGCACTCAGAAAACCAATGGCAGAGATAAGATTAATGTTCACTAATTCTCTGTTATGCAAACTATAAGATTCATAAAAGATGGTGCATAAGAATTTCGAAATCAAAGCCCAATTGTTCTCAAGGTTACGTGTGCACTATAAAGAACATTACATTTCTAAGTTCTTCAAAATATGTAGTTACAATGATTCTCAAACTTTTTATCAAATATTCTAACTGCACTTGTAATTTAAAACTTCTAAAGCAAAAAAATATGCTCCCTTTATCAATAGAAAATAAAACTACACACAAAGCACAGACAGGCAGGTGGACCAACAAAATGACTGGAGATCTGTGGGGTCATGCAGAACAGCAACCTTGTCCAAAGCAAACACTTGCAAAGCAAAATGTTCAGTCGCCAAAAGGAAGGCATTATATTATACACTTACCCAAAATACACGACAAACCTTTCTGTTTCTACCCTGTTAACAGAGAAAAGGGTGTGGGAGGGGGAACAGATAGCAGGGTACCATTTCCCCAAAATCTTATTAATACACCTATAAACTTAGAAAGGCAGGGTAAAAATAAAGCTAAAGAATGCCTGTCTTTCTTCCCAAGATCTAGTAATGTTCACTTTATGGGAACGCTGCACACTGGGTACTTTGCTATTGACAATTGCTAGCAAGTGGTTCAGCAGTTCCCACTTATAGAAGATGACCCCATGGCCAGGCAGCAAAGCAAGACCCATTCAGGGCATTCCTTTCCAGGCCTCCTCCAAGGCCCTTGTGCCTGCCAAGCACTGTACATAAGCAAATTTCATTCAGCTCTATTTATAATTACTTAGTAGCTTTAATTAGGTTTTAAAAAAATAAAAACCTCAGTCCTCACATCTAAAGTCTGTTGAAAAGTATAGCTTCTATAAGCAAAGAAATATATACCTTTCATCATTTGCATGAGAACAGACTAGAGAAGCCATAAAACATCATTATATATTTTCATTATGATACATATTACTTAAATACAATTTCATATCAGGAAATCTAAACACTTTTTCAAAACCCCATTTTATTGCATTTTCAAACAGCCTTGAAAGGCGCGTCAAAATGTAGAGTCTTTGTATTTCATTTTTAAAGTCAAATACGCTATTTATAAATATAGAGTTATACACTGCATATGTTAAAAATTTTCTGAAATAAACTGGCATAATAAAATTGTGACTGCTTTGGGGAAAACTGAAAAAATAATTTAAACTTCTATGATCTTGGAAGCATCATAAATTATTTAGTATTAGGATGGCTTTTATCTATATTTAGTTGAAATACAGAGAATTTGAATTTGAATTTAATGGTAACAGAAAATTGTAAACTCTACCACAATAAAGTATTAATTGGTTGTTAATGCTATATTGTATTGTGATTCACTGCAATCACAATTTATTACCATCCATTGATTCTTTCTTTCTAGTTTTTTTAAATTAACAAAATTGATACGGAGGTTTTGATAAAATAGCAAGTTATCTCAAATCATTGATTTTATTCTCATATTTATTTAAACTAAATGCCTTGGAAACATTCAAATGTAATTTGCTCATTCTTTTTTACACACAACTGAGATATTACAAGTGTGCTCTAGTTACTAATTGAATTAGAACATTTTAATAAATATTTGAACTAATTTCCTCTATTTGAAAAAAGAAACCAGTAAGTTCTGAAATCTACCCCTTGATTTGTACTTCCTTGTGTACTTCTTTTACCCATAGGAGAGAAAAAAAAAAATTTAACACAGAACACTTAAAAATCTTATCTAATTAATTTCAAATGTTTACATGATGCAGTTCAAATTTAATATTTTGAAAGCCTATGACTTTAACAGTTACCATGGATTTGTGTAGTTATTATTTAAATCATTCTTTAAACATTTAGTTTAGAGCAGAAACTCTAAGCTAGGCCAACAAAGTTTCTATGCTTTTGGTTTATAATCACTGTTCATTTTTCTTTAGTTTTTTTTCAAGGTAGTCCACTGATTTCATAAGTGTACAAGCCTAATTTAAAGGGGAAAATGGACATACATAAAAAAATAATTTCCAGTTTATTTTTCACTGATATTTTTTCATCATATGAAATATCTTCCCTTAGGATTTAATCTAAAGTATATATTAAAATCATAAGTCATCTAGACAGTTTTTTTTTTTTTTTTTAATTTCTGTTGTGTTTGGATTTTACTTTTGGGGTGTTTTGTGTCCTTTTCTCCCTTTTTTTCTTTTTTATACATTTTATGCAAGAAAGGAAGTAAACATAATGTGGGTCTGAAAGCAAACAAAATTAACAATGGACATCCAATGGATTTGTTTCCTACATTCTATCTCTCTTTCACATTAAAAAAAAAAAAAAATACTCATCGGGTTTTTAAGACTGTGTTCCTCTCATGTGAGTAGTAAAGGAAAACAAGAAAAATTAAACTAAAACTTGGAATTTGTTTAGACAAAACTCCTATAAAAAATTAAAAGGCTGATGATAACATATAGAGGATGAGGAATTATATAATTATTACTACTTCAGTCCTGACAAATATAGAAAACAGTGTCTATTGAATTAATTTACAATTTTTTTCTTTCTAAAACATAACTCTTGCAAAGCCCTCAAGTCACTCTTCTCTAGTATGTCTCAACTTTACTATAAAATTAAAACCAAGTTATAGTCTGATTATATTATCTCATAAACTATAACAAATGTTCCACCACGGTGTGGTATGTTGGTGAAAGGGTGTTATATGGGAATTCTAAACATGTGCATGACTGTTTTGTAAGTTCACAACCTCCATAATAAAAATATATTTTAAAAATTATATTTAGAAAATAAAATAAATTTTAAAAATTAAAAAATTGAGACCAAGGGTAGATAAGTTTGCTTTTGATGAATGAAAGAAGGGGGGGCGAGGGAAGAGAAAGGGAGGGAGGGTGGGAGGAAGGAAGGAAAGGATTCATTAAAATCAGTTAAACAGCATTTTTTTTCATTTTTAGGAAAGATTTTCTGACTTACTGAAAAAACTCTTTCTGATAGGGTGCAGTATTTTTTAATAAAAATTACCCACCAAGGAATGTTAAGTAAATCCTAGTTATTACTGTAAAAGTACCACTTGAATTTGATTATTTTTTATTCTCTGAAATATAAAGTATATATATATTGAAATTCCATATAAAAAGAAAATTTCATTGTTTGATGATTAAAGCTTTCTTTTTTCTTAATCAAAAAGCTCTAATCCTCTCCCCTATTGAAAAGGAAGCCAACAGAGCTGTTTGCTTAACCTAACATTTTAGATTTATTACTGCCTTTTTTTTTAAATATAGCAACATAGCTATGCTTAACAGTCATCTGATACCTTCCATAAATTCTCTTTGTAATACTTCTTCTCAACTAATAGTTTGGTAAAAGCTCACTAAGGAGTATAATAACAATCATAATCTAAGCAGAAGCCATCAAAAGATAACAGAGAAGTCAGAAGGCCAGCATAACTTTATCTTCTTGATTTTTTTTTTTTTTATTTTATGTGGAGAAAAGAATTAAAACAAAAAAGAATTATTTAAGAGAACTCCTACATATAAATGTTACTAACCATTACCAAACAGTTTATTACCTGTCTAGAGAAAGTGTTATGGTTTCATTCATTTCTGGAATGTCATCAGCTTTGACAGTAATGTTGATTGTTGTGTCACTTTGCCCAGATAAAAACACAACAGAGCCATTAAAGGGACTTATATCGTCTAGGGTCACTGCTTTTGAATTAAAGCCAGAGGGCTTCAAACTCCAATAGACAGTAGCTTGGCCATCAGTTCCATCCCGATGCAGGGGAATGTATATCTTATAAAAAGAAAAAAAAAAAAAAAAACAGAATAATTTCTTCTGAAATTTATGCTTACAAATAATATAAGCTTTTCATGTGGTGCCTGCACATGTTGTTATTAGATGAATATATGTATTCTATATGGAGAAGTGAACTATTAAATGACATCAAAAATATAACTGAACAAGTCTTCTCTTAAAGCATGAAAATAATTTTAGATATACTTATTTATTATTATTTTTTGCTAACCAAATTTACCTAAAAAATTACCCCCACCTAAAAATGTGCCTATCCAGGGATTTGTCTTAAGAAAAAGACTTAAATATTTTAAAAGCCAAAGAATCATGAAAAACATAAAATATTCTTGCTAAGGAATAAATTTCTATCAGAGGTTCGCTGGAAAAAAATATTTTACTATCACAATATAAACTGAAAAATAAATGTTTATGTTTAAAACTAGAAAATTATGTATAATGTAACATGCATCCCAAAGTAAGAGGGAGCAAATAAGAAAAATTTCCTAACCAATCCAATAAACAGAAAAATTAAGAAAATAAGATACTCAAATCATGGCTCTGAGTTACCTTGGGAAAATTACTTAACCTCTCTGACCTCAATTTCCTCATGTGAAATGAACTTAAGAGGCCCTATTTTGAAAATCTGTAGTGAGCATTAAAGATCATTTGAGTATCTAGCACAGTGCCTTTTCATAGTATGAGCTAAATAAAGAGAAGTTATTATCAATAATTCTGAAAACAAACTGTATTTGCAGTTTCAATCAAGTATGGTATACTTTAAAATATATAAATATATATAACAAAAGGATCAGCGTAATTTATGATGAATTTTTCCAAAGAATATAAATGAATACCTAATCGTGATATACTACTGGGTTTAAGCTCCTAAAAGAGGTACCCTCTTTTTTTCTTTGCCCTTTCACACAGCCCATTTTGATAAAAAGAAAGACATTTTCACCACTAACTACCCTGCTAATTTGGCTAGCAATGATCAAGGCCCCAGACTAGTAAGCAAAATAAGATTCACAGTGAAGGGAAAAAAAAAAAAAAGTAACAGCAGACTAGACCCTTAAATTATTATCCTGGGAATGTATGTGGCCAGGGCTGTGGATAGGGCACAAAGAACAAAGAGAAACTCCTACTCTTGAGACTGTTTACTAAGAAGGAAAGAATGTAGGTTCACAGAGCCCAAAACATTCTCTGAAAGCTAATTTCCCACAAGGGAAAAATACAAAATGGTAAATTCACAGCTTTATGAGATAAATGAATAAAAGCAATGAACTCTTTAGGAACAAATGAAATGTTCTTCTAATACAGCAGGAAACAATATATTAAGGTAAAAGAACTTGAAAAATGGAGCTTTTCTGCCCATTTATAGAACCAAATATACAAACAAAGGACATCACGAGATCTGAACCCCAACATAATTTTAATCGACTCTAAATATGAGGGACTAGGAGGGTCTCAAGGACAGGTTGTGGCTCAGAGCATGGTGAGGCTGAGGGACAGAGCCATTCCTACCTACAGAAGCAGAGGCTCAGGCCAATTTAATCAAGGTGTGTGTGTATGGGGCAGGAAGTAAGGGGGGTATGTGAGTATGCTTTTATATGTGCATGTGTGTGTATATACATATAAATATATACATATATCATATAAATATAGATACATTTAAGTTTATATATAATATGAAATTCCTAAGATTCAGTACCCCATAACTTTACCCCCATCATCTCCTCCCCAATCCTACACAAGGCATGTATATGGAGGGCTCAGAGATGAAGCAGGTTCAAAGTTACTTGTGGTACACATCACTTGGCCATTAAAAAAAAAAAAGTTTGTATTTGCCTATCACTGAGACAAAATGTCATACTATTGCTATCTAAAACAGACACATCAAAATAGCCTACTTTCACTGTAAGCAAATAATAGTAATTTTATTCTATCCAATATGACAAAAGATGGTAGAAAATCACTCCCTCATCAGTTATTTGTGACAAACTAAATATTCAAGGCTTGCTATAAATAGGGAAGCTTTTCAAGATCTATTAACTCTATATGCAATTCCTATTTTTTTTTTTTAAATAGTCTCTGTACATTATCTCATTAGGCCCTCCATTGATAAGAAAATGGAATGCCTACTTACCACTTCAGCAGGGGAATCTTCTGGTTCATACAAAATGATTGGAAGATTGCTAATAAAACCAATTTCACCATTTGCAATATCTGGAGTAACCAGTAGAGAAATATTTTGGATCTTCCCAAATCTAGGACTTATAGGTAGGATTGGGGGGATTATGTTCAGCAATTCCACAGTTTCCATCTATAAAAATCAAAGAAAAAACAAAAAATGTTGTTAGATAGAAATTTTTAAATTTTATTAAATTTTTAAATGTAATTATCAACAAATTGATACTACTATTTAAAATGTCAAGGAAAGAGACTCAATATAGTTTTACTCAAAGCTTTCTTTTAAAAAAAAAGGAAGAAAATAAAACATTCTTTACTTATTTTTATCAAAAAGGTTGCAGAATTGGTCCTAGATATAGTATATGAAATATATACATAAAGAAAGACGCTGTAGAAGGCTATGAAACAGACTGATCAAAAGGAAAATGCTAATTTTACATGCCTTATTTTCTAGTCTCAGCCTTTTTTTTCTGAGTTCCTTAGACATCTGTTAAATCAAACTGCTCCATTAATAGAGTTGTCCTTTGCTTTCAGATAGTTTGTAACTGTGACAGCACATTAGTAACCCCTGCCTGCCAAAGGTCAGTACCTCAGACTAATGTATTTAACTGAGAGGGTTACTAAAGAATGAGGAGCTCATGTCTCGTTTTTTCCTTTCTTCAGTTTCATTCAACTTTCCATGCAGACTCTGATGCCTCCTATTCTAGAGTTGCTCATCCATTATGTACTATACAAACTACACAACCTTATAATTCCAACCAGCTTTCCAGTGCCTACAGCTGTTTGAACCTCAAGGAATTGTGTCAGTGACTAATAATGCCTTTTTTTTTCTAAACAAGTGTTAAATTAACTCTCTGCACGGTAAGTCTTTTGTTTTTTATCTGAATACAGGGAGGCATAAAGAATTGAGTCTGTAAAGAGTGATGTAAACAGCTTAGAACACCAAAGTTCGGTTAATACATACTTCAAGTTCTTTTCCTGGTTTTTCAAGCATCATCAAAAACAAATTCTGTCTTGCTCGTCTAGGAAGCTACCAATAATGTGCCTTGGATAATACCTGATCTGTAGAAGTTTCTTAATAAGGATTTGTTCACATAGAGATTCTTTGCAGATACACTGATAGAGCATTTGGATGTATGCAAAAGGCTAAAAGTTAATACAGAGACTACTGATATTAGCATAGACAGAGGGGTCTCTGCCCACAGTAAAAACTGGTATTGAGGCAGCAAGTGAAAAGGACCAGAAAGCTAGAGTGGAAACAGAAAAGCAGGTCTCTAAAACTCAGAGTAACACTTCTGCATCATCAGTTCTCAACTTCACACCACATCACTCCAACTACCACAGAAATCCAGGATCCCAGGTTTCTGTGAAAGCAAGAGCAACTGTGTAAAACTTTTGCCTTATTTCACTTATTTTAATAATTTGGTTGTCATATGAGTTGTAAGTTATTCAAGACGAGATAGACGGAAGGAAGAACTGAGTAAAAGGGACAAGGAATCTGCAACATGAATTAATGAGAATGCTCTGAATCCAGAAAACACAAAATAGCCGAGAACATGAATGATAGTGCTGACCTCCCTCTCCCATCCAAAAAAACAAAACAAAACGAAAAACCTCCATTAAATTCTGAAACTCCACTCAACAAGTTATAATCTCCCCCCAAAAAATGCTACCGAATCAGAACTGTTGAATTAGTATCCATTTCCACAGTAAGAGAATCAGCTGTAAAAGCAAACAAGTTATGACATGTTTTGGTATAGGCTAAGCTTAAATAAAACATATTCCAAGTGTCCAAATATATTTCTAGACATGTTTTGGTGGCAGCTTTCTACTTGTTTTAACTTCTTGTTCAACAAGGTCAGGTTCATATGCTTGACCACTCCTGTATTCTACTTCTCAGATCCAGATCCACGGCCACCTGAATCGATAAACTACACGATCTATTCAATTGTGAATAAAGTCATGTTTTATATACACGACATCACAAGAAAAGAAACTCAAGGGTCCTGAGCGTGGGCTACCTTCACAGACAAAAGCATAGACAGTATAAAAAGTTCTCCAATTGGAGACACAATAAAAACTAATATTAAAGGTAAAGAACAGAATCTCTCTCCATTAGTGATAAAGCCTTTGAGGGAACTGGCAAAAGTCTTCCCTGTGGGTAGGCAAATTACAAAAAGGTGTCTTCTATGTACTGAAAAATTATACATCCCCTCAACCGAGCCAACCTCCATCCATATGTCTCATCAATAACTCTGGATGCTACCTAATCAGTAACTGGTAAATTTAGTAACCATTTCCATACCTTCCAAGTTCTGAGGAAAAAATTTATTTTTATCTAGAAATTTCTACCAAAGCCAAACTATCCATATGAGAATGAAATAAAGAAATTTATATTCATTCAAAGATTCAACAAATTTACCTTGCATATACCTTTTCTACAACAAAACATAAACATAATCCAAAAAAGGGGAAGGCAAAAGATAAAGAAAGCCCAGGAGTTCAGTAAAAGTGGTCCCAGATAGCAGGTGTGAAGCAAGGATAAAAAAGCACTTAATATAGCTAAATTCAACTTTCAACATATATGATAAGATAACTGGAATATCTCAATAAATTGGTGAAGATGGCATATAGAAATGAAGCAGTTAGAAACTCCAGAACAAACATTTGCTATATTAGAAACCACGCATGTGTCCCCAGACTTAGTTTTTCTCCCTAGGCCTGGTTTTTAGAATGCTGGTGATAAACTACACCTGATTTATTATATGACCCATCTTGTATGGGAAAAGACTATAACTTTGGGTATCTTTGGTCAACCTTAAGAGATATAGCAGGGGGACAGATGTGCTCGGGTGGTTGGGCATCCGTCTCCCATATGGAGGGACCTGGGTTTGATCCCCGGGACCTCCCAGTAAAAATTTAAAATATATATATATATAGAAGGCACATGGGCACCAGGTCCCATCCGTGGATGAGCCATCAGAGCCGGTGCGCGGATGAGCCGCCAGGCCCCATCCATGGGTGAGCAGCGAGGCCCCGCAAAAGCAAGACGAGACGTGCCAAAAAAACAGGAACTAAGGTGGCGCAGGCAGTAGGACGCCTCTCTCCCACATCGGAGGTTCCGAGGATCAAATCCCAGTGAAGACAGGAGGAGAAGGATGAGAAGAGAGGGCAGGAAACAGACACAGAGAGTTGCCCAGCTAATGGACACAGTAACAGTAAAAACTGGGGGGGGGGGGGGGAAAAAATGGATAAAAGTTAAAAGTAAATAAATAAATACTTAAAAAAATGTATAAGGGAGGAATATAGGGACTATAGTCAGTAGTAATACTTTTGACAATGCTCTTTCATGATTTGTTAACAAATTTTTCATAACAATGCAGGGTGTTTGTGGGGGGTCGATATGTGGGAGCCCTGTATGATGTTATGCATGTTGGTTTTGTAAGATCACGATATTTACTGAACACTTATAGTTTATGTATGTTCATGTATGAATGATTTACTTCAATAAATTGTTTAAAAAAAAAAAAAAAAGAAACTCCAGAACAAATAATAATAAACCATAAAACAGTCTTGGAAAGAATATGAAAACTAATTTAAATTCAGCATGACTAGAGAAGGTGATGGAATAAGAGATTCCATTCAATACATACTTTGACCTTGAAAGGTATTGTGATATAAGATTATACTACCTGATTCTGCACTGAATTTATCTGTACAAGTAAAATTTGATAAGCTTTCTTTATTACTTCCTAATTTTCAGAATCAACCAATAACAAATGCATAGAAAATATAAGCACAGTCTTATAAAGTAATACAAATATTTTAATCTTTGACAAGAAAAATAATGCTTGGGTTAATAGAAGTTACGAAATAAAAGGAAATAAGGTGGTAATATATGTTAGGGGGCACTTATTTCTTCATCTAAATTGGTGAAAGTCCAGAAATTCTGCCTACAATTAAAAGACAAAGAAATCACTGTTTGAATATATTATTTAAAAAATCTACACAACTTTTCTCATATTGCTTTTTTATCTGGAATGCATATACTATGGTTTCTCTACAGATTTTATAAATCTTTCGCCTTCTATCTGGAATGCCTTCTCTACAATATCCATTGTGAAAATAACATTTATTCTACAAACCCATTCCAATGTCACATATTCCCTAAATCAACTCAAAAGTATGGTAGCACTCTCTTTCCCAGTCCTCCCCTTTAACAGTTTGTTAGTTACGTCATTTTGCATTCATTACATTCTAACTTGCATTATCATGTTTGGTATACTTTTTATTATCACCTGATTAAAATATTAACTTTTTAAAACAAAACCTTTGTCTCATTCATCCTTATGTACCTTAGGAACAGCACAGTCTCTTCTTGGTCTCTTGTAACTACCTAAATAACTTTTAGTAACTAACAGTAGAATCCAAAATACAAATGAGTGCAAAAATAACAAGGGCATAATAAAAGTTATTTAACTCTCTCACACATATGTAAATCTCTCAATTTAACCAAACTTGAGATTATTTTAATTATTAAAGTACCTGTACTAGGAAGTGGGCCCCATTTTGAAGGAATGCATCATTTCTTATCAGTAATTTTGTAGTGAGTTGAGTTTTTTGCTCTGGAAAAATGAGGCTATTTCTCCTGGATATATTTAAGATACCATCTTTGGCTTGCACAGCTCCAGCAGGAATATAAAGTGCAGAATAAAGCATCCTCACATCTCCTTTAGCTCCTCCTAGTCTTGAAAAACTCAAGGATAAAAGTCGTTCACCTGGACTGCTTTCAATCTTCTGGTTTTCCATAGGGAAAAATGTAATTAGGCCATAAACATCATCACTATCCTGAATATAGAACAAAAGCTGAAAACAGAAGAATAAAATAATAAAGTGCTAAATTCTCAAATCTGAGATAACAAACTCTTTATTTTCTAGAATGTTATGATTTTTAACATTATTTTATTTATATATCATATCTAAAAATGATCACTTCTTATATGTAAAAGAGTAAAGATGAAACAATTTTTTGAAACTCTACTAAACTGTAGTTTGTGGGTTTTCTTAAGAATAAAAAAATTTTTTGTAGGACAACCCCGAACAAGGGAGGCAACCATCACCTCCAAAGCCAGTATTCTTCCTGTCACATAAAACTAAAGACAAATTTGATGTGTATGATCAAATTTTTTGGCACCTTCATAGCAGAGAAATATTTGAAAGGGAAGCATAAAAAGAGATCTACCTCTGCTGGTTCGCTCACTTCTGCACCTCCACGTATTGTATAAGGCAGCATTTGAAGTAGAAAAGCTTCTGCCTCTTCTGGAAGATCATCGTCAACAACATTGAGAGGAAGTGAAGCCACCATCTGCCCTTGTGCAAAATGGAGAACTCCAGAACTCGGTCCAATATCTGCTGTTACTGGAGAGGGATCACTGCTGTTCCTTGTCAACATCCAGTTAACAGAAACATTCCCGTGGGTGCCACCATTTCTAACCACTGTGATTTCTTCAAATCTAGAATTTTAAAAAAAGAAATATAGAC
The DNA here is from genome assembly GCA_026826555.1 of Tolypeutes matacus. Taxonomy (NCBI): domain Eukaryota; kingdom Metazoa; phylum Chordata; class Mammalia; order Cingulata; family Chlamyphoridae; genus Tolypeutes; species Tolypeutes matacus. The sequence goes on from JAKSZT010054416.1 coordinate 21,893,958, forward strand.
AGGCACATAATACATTCTATTTCCCTTGGATAGATTTCCTAATGTCAAGCTGGCCAACAAACGCTGGTAAAAGCAGAACCCTTATCACAAAGAATAATTGTTTTTAATATGAAGTAGACATGTGGCTGTGTCCTAGGGAACTGTCGTGAGTTCATTTGTGTATTTAAATCATTCCCACAGTAAGAAAGAAAACAATGAAATCATGGTAAAGGAAATGACACATACTTTAATAGTGCAGCATTGTATCCAAGGCAACACAAATTAAATCTTGGAATACTATTTTAAAATAATTGCAACAAAATGTTTAAAATAAACCATACCTTGAGACTGTATCTTCATCAATTATAACTGTCCTTTCGAACAAGATACTGTTAAATGAGAGGACCCCATAAGGTTTGTCATTTGCCTTGATGGTGACTTGTAAAATAGAAGGGCCTAATAACACAGCATCTCCCCGTAAGGTATCCTTTAATAAAACAATGTGAAAGGATTCAGCAATCTCTGGTATGTCATCATCGACAATTTGGAATTTCAGGTGTGATTCATGAATAAAAGGTGGAAAAACAATAGCTGTGTTTGGCTGAAGATGAATGAAATCCAAATTTTGCTGGGCATGTGCTGTTGAATTTCCAGTAATAATAGCATAACTTATTGAAACTTCACATTCATCAGATCCAATAAAATTTCCATTGGTGTCCTTTCCACGAACCACTGGAATAATGACTGTGTGGTCTTCTTCAGGTACCAAATAAACACTCTGAATGAATCTCACAGGACCATCATTTTTCTTAATGATGATCTCAATTGAGCTCCTAGAAGTGTTGATCTCAGCTCCTCCTTCTACATTTTTCAGGTAAATCAAAAACATTTCATCATTTTCTGGTACCTGTCAAAGAAATATAAATAGTGACAAGACATCAATTGAAAAGAAATAAAGGTGCAAAAAGTCACAATGTTTCATTACAATGACATATAAATTAAAAATTTTTAACTGATAGGAGCAAACAGAGAGGACTACTTAAGTCTCTATTTACTAAAACATTTTCCAAAGGTAAATTATGTACTTTAGAAAAGAAAGGAAAAGTGAATTAAGCAATTGCATGAGTAGGTAATGAAGAATAGGTAATCATGCCTTTCAACTTTGATCCATCTTTGGATGATCTAAAGATTACATAGTAAAAATGAAGATAAATCCTTATCAGTTTTGCCAGGTTGGAAGGGTCAGAAGCAGCACTCAAGGTCTAACAATATGTAAGAATCTGGATTAGTACATTTAATATCACATAAAAAGTGTTAACCAGTTTCCAACCACATGAATTTGTCCTGCTTCTCTCTGATTTCTAATATAGGAGTAAAACATTTGATATCAATCATATGATTACCAAAATAAATGTCATGTCCCTCGCTGGAGAACGAGCTGCAAAAATCACTAGCACAAACTGTTGACTCTTCTAAAATGAACCTTTTTCTTTTGTGATCACACAAAATTTCTAGGGTTAATCTCCATTGTGCTGTCTGAGCCTTTCCTTCATAATAATTTATATCTTATAAATGATGCTAAACATAAATATATATATACACCCACATCTCTTTACCTCCATCAATAGCAAAATAAAAAGTAGAGCTAATTATCTCAAAAAAAATTTCTATAATTTCATTGGTGACCTTTTAAATCTACAATTAAAATATGTAATAAATCACCACCAGCCCCCAAACTTCAACCCTGCCAATGCTCTGGGGTCTTAAAACAAAATATTTTTTTATTGGCTTCAAGAATCAGATGAACTATTATAATACCTAATATTTCATTCTTTCAACATAAATAGTCTTTTCTAAAATGTCTTCTAATGCATTTTTCCCACCTGGGAGGTTTTTTATGGTTTGATTTTAGGATATTGGTAGGAGGATGAGGGACAAGGTTATCAATTCCTAGCTATTCTCTATTTTCTTTTCTGGCAATACTTAGATTCTTTTATACAAAATCATGTTTCCTCTTGTTTAGCTCATGGGGGACATCCTTGCACATTATTGTTCAATTCATTCTTTACTGAGCTGTTAAGCTGGCTACATCATATACATCAATCTTTGGTAGCTTCAGTATGAAATGTGAAAACAATCAAGGTCTTGTGAATGTTAACATTTAAAATATCTAAGGAGAAGAACATAAATTACAGTAGAACTCTTGACTTTTATATTAAAATGTTTATGCTAGATTAGTATTACTGTGCCTAATCAAAATGGAAAATCACTAACAAAATTCAATTACTAGGGAAGTGGATGTGGCTCAAGCGAATGAGCTCCTGCCTACCACATGGGAGGTCCTGGGTTCAGTTCCCGGTGTGTCCTGGAGAAGACAAGCAAGTTGGCACAATGGGCAGGCACAGTGAGTTGACACAACAAGATGACGCAACAAAGAGACACAAAGAGGAAAGACAATGAGAGACACAACAAACCAGGGAGCTAAGGTGGTTCAAGCAATTGAGTGCCTCCCTCCCACATGAGAGGTCCCAGGTTCAGTTCGGGTGCCTCCTAAAGAGAAGACAAGCAGACACAGAAAGCACACAACAAAATGGATACAGAAAGCAGACAGCAAGCACAAAGAAGGGAGTGGTGGGAATAATAAATAAAATAATTTTTTTTTTAATTCAATTATCAGGGTTTACAAAATGCTTAAATTTTGTATTATGTGTATGGCTGCCAGTTATATTCAAATTCATCAGTTTTTAGATGTGCAATTTACATGAATTAAGTAAAGTAAGGATTAACAAGATATAGTCCAAAACATACAGCCATGTATTAACTAGAGTATGATTAGCCACAATACACTAACTTTATATAGGACTGTGTTCTTGAACAATTTCAAATACTGAAAACAATTTAGTATTTGACATATTTTCTCTAACGTATCTGTTATAAATTTAAGATTTCAACATCACCCACCATATCGTCAAGCACTGTCAAGTAATAAACCACTGTTGCTTTGCCAGGGGAAAAGGTGATGTTTCCTTTAACTGGACTCAAATCTTCTTTGGGTGGATTTGGGCCACCCTCTACCTGCCAAGAAACACAAAGTGCCACCAATAAATACAAAATATCAGCTGATTCAGGGAAATGTAAATCAAAACCATAATGAGACACCACTTCACACCCACTAGGATGGCTATTATAAAAAATTAAAAAATAATAATAATAATAAAAAATATATGTATATATATATAGAGAGAGAGAGGGAGAGAGAGAGAGAAAGAGAGAGAAATAACCAGTGTTGGCAAAAATACAGAGAAATTGGAACCCTCATACATTGCTATTGGAAGTATAAAATGGTGCATGCACTATGGGAAACAGTTGGGCAGCTCCTCAAAAAGCCAGACATGAAACTACCATATGACCAGCAATTGCATGTCTAAGTGGATACCCAAAAGAATGGACAGCAGGGATATGTACAGATATTTGCACATCGATGTTCATAGTAGCATTATTTGCAATAGCCAAAAGATGGAAGCAACCTAAGTGTCCATCAGCAGAAAAACGGATAAACTAAATGTAATATACATACAATGGAATATTGTTCAGTTGTAAAAAGGAACAAAGTTTTGATACATACAACAACATGGATGAACCTTGAAAGCATTATGTTGAGGAAGGTAAGCCAGATACAAAAGAACAAATACTATATGATTTCACTTATATAAAATATCTAAAATAAGCAAATTAATAGAAACAGAAATGAGATTAGAGGTTATCAGGGGTCAGGGGTGGGGAAAATGGAGAGTCATTGCTTAATAGGTACAGAGTTTCTGTTTGGGGTCATGAAAAAGTCTTGGTAATGGATGGGGTGATGGTAACACAATACTGTGAATGTAAATAAACCACTGTGTTACCATTTAAAATTATATCAGAGTAAACTTACCTCAAAAGTCACTGTAACTGTTCCATAGGTTCCTTTTTCCCTAATTAGAATAAGAGGCACAGACTCATTTCTGTCCCTGGGCTCACTCACTGTGATTAAGGAAGGCTATTGGAAAGAGCAACAACAGAAAAGCGAGTGTTACTCAATCAGAAGTAGGAGGAAGTATAAACTATTACCACAGAAATACTACATTTCCACAGACAAATCAACCCTCATTGTACTTGAAGAATACAGTATTTTCTAGCATTAACTGACTGTAGCTAATGAAAACATTAAAAAAGTTAAAAATAATACTGCAAAAGGGAAAAAAACCTAGTCAGGCAAGAGATGTAAGTTCTTGCCCTGGTTCTTGTCCTGTCTTGTCTAGCTGTTCCACTAAGGAAACTTTAGGCTTACCTAGTCTAAAGAGGACAAACTTAAATGTTCACAGGGGCCCAGGAGGTCATGTAAATGAGTGAAGCTGCCAGACCAGGGTGGCTCATGGGGACCACTACTAGCCCAGCTCCCATCGGCTGTCCCTCCTCATCAGTCAGCTCTCCATTAAATAGTAGACAATTCTCAACACTTTTTCAGATCAGGACTTCAAATGTTAAGACGCCATCTTGGCTGGTGCAATGTAGCATAAAAGAGGAGGAACAGGGAAGCAGAAGGTGCTCACATACTACACCAGCAGGGTCCATCTCTCAGGATAATAATGCCTATCTCAAAGGGCTGTAATGAGGATTCAATGAAAGCATATAAAGTGCTTATCCAAGTACAGGCACATAGCAGAGGCTCAATAAATGTTGCCTATTATTATTAGCATCATCTTCATCACGATCAGTGTCAATAAAATCATCATCAAGGTTAGGAACAAGAGTCAGTCTACTGAGCACCTACTCTGTGTTCAAGAGATACTTAGTTTAATTTTAAGCTCAAGGGCCAGGTATCCAGTAAGAGGTTGCCTGACAGACCCTGCCAGTCAGGGACCTGGGACCAATGCCAGTGACCAGGATTCATTCCCAGAGGCTAAGGTGTATAATGACAAAATTAAAAAAAAAAAACTTTTAAAAGTCAGCATGAGGATGGGAGTGATAGGTTTGGAGGGAAAGCAGTATGAAAAGAAATCATTCTAGTTCCCATTCAAATTCCCTAAAGTTCTGAATATGAGTTTGCATCAAAAAGCAAAGTAATGCAAATATTCTCGCTGTCCTGATTTTGCAGTAATCAGGGTAGGCTAAACATTCGCTATATTAGAAACCATGCATGTGTCCCCAGACCTAGTTTTTCTCCCTAGGTCTGGTTTTTAGAATGCTGGTGATAAACCAAGGCTGATTTATTATATGACCATCTTTTATGAGAAAAGACTGTACCTCTAGGTATCTTTGGTCAACCTTAAGAGATATAGCAGGGGGACAAATGTGGCTCAAATGGTTGGGCATCCATCTCCCATATGGAGGGACCTGGGTTCGATCCCCAGGACCTCCCGGTAAAAATTAAAAAAAGAAAAGTATAGAAGGCGCGAGGGCTGCCAGGCCCCACTTGCAGGTGTGCCATCAGGCCCCACAAGCAGGTAAGCCGCCAGGCCCCGTGCATGGCTGCACTCTCGGACCCCACCAAGCCATGCAGCAAGATGATGACATAACAGGAGAATTATACAAGGGAGAGCCAAGACGAGACGCGCTGAAAAACCAGGAACTAAGGTGGCGCAGATGGTAGGACGCCTCTCTCCCACATCGGAGGTTCCAAGGACCAAATCCCGGTGAACACAGGAGGAGAAGGAGGAGAAGAAAGGGCAGGAAACAGACACAGAGAATTGCCCAGCGAATGAATACAAAAACAGCAAAAACAGGTGAGTGGGGAGGGGGGTGGTAAAAATGGATAAAAGTAAATAAATAAATAAAATAATAATAATAGGGTGGGTTGGGGGGAAAATGCAACAAATGTAAGATATGGACTATAGTTAGTACTGTAGTAATATTTTGACGATGTTCTTTCATAATTTCTAACAAATGTTTCACAACAATGCAAGGCATTGGTGGTGGGGTGATGTATGTGAGCCCTGTATGATGTTATGCATTTTGTTTTGTAAGTTCACAACTTTCACTATACATTTATTGTTTATGTATGTTCATGTATGAATGATATACTTCAATAAAATTTTTTTAAAAAAGCAAAGTAGCTATGTGGAAATTAGGTTTTTAAAAAAAAGATTGACAAAATATAAGGCAGCTCAAGCCAAACAAATAGTAAGCAATTAACAGAGCCAGCTTCATAATTAACTAATAACTCCCTATTACTCAAACAGAAATGATTAATTTTGTAAAAGGAGAAATAATAGAGATGACAAAATATCTACTAAATTGAGGTTGCCCAAATACCCTTTTTAAGCTACTACAACTACAAAGATAATATTTATCTGTAGTGCATCTTGTTACAAAGATAATTTAATGTACTAAGAAAATGACATATGAATACAACTAAATGTAGTGGTAATCTAAGTTGGGAAATAAATAAAAAGCTGGGGGGCATTGCATCATATCTTATTAATGACAATTAGTAACATTATTCCAAAAGACTTTATATAGGAAGGTTATTATAATCTAAAACTTAACAGTCATATCCAATTGTATTGGAGATAAATTTTGTTTTATTTTAAGAGCTGGAAACAATTTCTTTCAAGAAGGGACCTATCATGTGTGTTTGTTTCAAAAGATAAAACACTCTGAACATAGTTAGAATTGATAGGGGCACAGGAATTTGGTGATAAGAGAGAGAGAAATGAAATGATGAGCAAGACTGAGGGGATTAGCTAGAGAATTAACCTTTAAGAAAAACAAGTTAATGAGAAAAATTCCAGCATGGAGATTGGATACAGAATTTTCCAGAGCTGTTACGTCTACTATCTGATTTTCAGTTTACTATGTATTTTCAGTATTCCTTCAGTATGGTTTCTTGTCTTCCAAAAAGTCACTCCAAACTTTCAGAAGAGTCTGACACACAGACAAGGCCTTCTTTAAATGGTGTTCTGGGAAATCAAGGAAAAGGCATTGTGCTACCCATCTGAGTTAGGACCAGACAAGAGGTAACAAATGAGTCCAGATAGAATGGTCATCAGAAAGAGGAATTAGGAGAAGAGATGACAATGACCGTACACGCTTCTTCAATTTGCAGAAACTTAGGTAGAAAAAAGTAGATATTCTACTGGATGTGAAATAGTGAGAAAGTAACAGCAAATTTTATATAAATATCAAAAGACAGGATGATACTATCTGACATCATGTAAAATAATTTTAAAATTTAATAAACTATTACCTAGAAATCACCAGATTAACCAAATTATAGCCATACCATATTAAATGAAATAATTCCAAAGGCATTGTCATTTGATAATATTGTCACAGAAACTGTCCTTGGCCATCCAAGCTTCACATTCGCTGAGGGTTTCTAAAATAAAAGCCAAAAAGTAAATTAATAAAACAGTAAGAAAAAAAACAATCATTTAATAGAATTTCTGTCTTTAATAACTATTCAGAATATAAATTAAAATACAAGTATACTTCTAATTTTAATGTCTAGATTAAGAAAACATATTCAGACTAACTCAACATGGTGAGGAAGCCCCAAACATAAATTTCTGAAAAAAAGATTTAAAAACCAGTAATCACTGACTATTAAAGATACTAAAATACAATTATAAGTAATCACTGGTTAGTATACGCTAATATTATTGTAATTATAATTACTATAATGTCATTATTAATATTATAACAGAAAATTAGGTACTTAGCATGAAATTCTGTTTAATTGTGATTATTTTGTTACACTACAGAAGGTGCTGAAACACAAGAATTAGTTATTCTGTAAACCATAGAGCCAAATTAAAGATAACATTTTAAAGCAAATCTACTTATAAAAATGGGAAGAGTTATCTGCAACATCTTTATTGATTTTAAGCAGCAGCATAAAGGAATATGAAAAAGAGTGATTTACAAAAGCAAATCAGGACTTTTTCAAGCATAATTTTCATGAAAATTTTAGTCATATTGCCATCATAATTCTAAAAAAAATTCTCAATGCTATTCAGAAAAATTAACTAGAGCAATGTTGTCAGTCATTGCTTCAACCTAACAAATCAGGCTATGAAGGACAATTAAATTTAGGCTATTCGTTTATTTTTCCCAGGGTACTCTGAAATTTATTCCAAGATACAGGGACCTCCCATTTCCATGCCGGCTTGTGTATCCTTGCTCTTTAACTCAGAAGTCAAGGTCATTCTTTATGCATCTAGTAGCAGGGGAGGGATAAAAGAGAAAAGAGCCAAAGGGAAGATAAGGTTCTTTTGAGCATTTGTCAAGGCAATTCCAAAAAAACATGAGGGATCTCCAAAATAGCTGTAGAATCTTCCAAACAAGATTATAGCAGAAATTGCCAGACTGTGGAACTGCTAACAAGTTTCTCAGGTCTGGCTGCTATGAAAATCATCGCCAGTTCCTTGAACTGGCTCATCTCTAGAGAATTTTTTTTTAAGTTTTGCCATATTCTTATGAGTTTAAGGTTAAGAGGGGGAAAGAATGGCTTACCTGTAATGCTAAGTGAAAAATAAAAGTTTCATCAGGTTCCGGTAAGTCATCATCACATACTGCTATGTATACTGTCCTATTTGTTTCTCCAGAAGGTATGAAAGCTGCAGCGTATGTGTCAAAAAAGTCGCCTGTGTCTTCACCATGTAACTATCAAATGCAAAATATAGGTAGTCCTTATATAACACAGTGTTAGGACTAACAAAACTAATGCCAACTGGAGAAGTCCATGGGCGGGGAGAGAGAGGGGAATAAATCATCAAGTGGCATTGACATTTTTCAGATAGGATATAAAAAATATAAAACCTAAATACTTAACAACCAGTAAAAATCTTCTCCCCAAAAAAAATTATGAAAAGAAATGCTTCTAGCTGAAAGCATTTATTTATGCTCTAGAAGGAAAAAGGTAATTACATAAAAAGTAGTGATGTGCATTTTTTCTGTGCCTCTCCATTGATCTGGAGTAAACTACAGCAAACCTAACAAGAAGACAAATTGTAGCTAAAACTCACAAACAGGTGAAGCAGCCTACCAAAAAGTTTCAGGAAAATCAATTATTTTCCTTATCAGTTTCAAAGAAACTGCTCTTTCCAAAAATCTCAGTCTGAAATTTTATTTATATTCTCCCACAACAATCCTAGTAAAGTCCAATTCTTTTAGCTCTCCAAATTTCTTGGTCATTGCAAACTTTAACTTTTTAAGACCTCATTCTGTAAAATCAGGCATTGCTAACTAGATTCTCAGTAGAGTAATAACTATGAAATTGTAAAGGAACAACACCTTGTGCAATCCCAAATGAAATTTCTTTAGCCAAAGAACTCAAAATTCAACTAGTAGAAAAAAAATAAGATTTAGTATAAATTTAAAATGCAGGACAGGTATAGGTAAATTTTAGTTAAATTCTAGTTTTCCCATTTATAAAAATAAATTATGCTTTATTAAATACTGGAGAAACACAAGTAAGTTGGCAAGGGCGTTGTACTCATATCTTAATATTTAAAATGTCAGTCTTTTAGAAAGCATTAAGTATCAAGAGTCACTGGAACAAACAGAAGTCCAATTTATGAAAATCATTTAAAAATCCAAACATACAAAAATCGATATATATGTAAACAGTTTCATCAGAGCAATATTCATAATAGCTCAGTTGGAAGCAATCTCAATGGAAACGGTCGAGGAATGATTAGTAAATGATGAATGATGACACTTTCCTCAAGTGTGAAAATATACACAAACCTGAAAAAGTAGAGTATCAAATACAATGTACACACAAACTAAAAAATCCAATAAATATATGCATATTGTATATTACATAGATTAATATATAATAATATACACATATAATACCCATAGATTAAATAAAAACCAAAAGCAATGCACAAAATTATAATATTGGATTTGTTTCATCACTAGTTTACCACCTTTTGCTCTTTTCACAATGTTTTATAATGTGATCATTTACCTTATTGCTTAAAAACTTATTTTTACCAACAAAAATATCAAGTACTTTGGGTCTCAAATATAGCAATATCCTTTATGTTCTTATGATATTACTTACTTGTTAAAAATAGATACACACAAATAAATAGTTTAACAAATTCTATTTAACGTCTATTTAAGTTAATATACTTAGCTTTCTCCCAATAAACAACTCTCTGACATGACTAAGTTTTTGTTTTGTTTTTTTTTCATATTGCCACTGTTGTACTTTAACATATTTCAGGTATTTTCTCTGAGGCATTGTATAATAGAAAATATGTCTGAGCAGAGGTAACTAGAACCCAAAGTACCCAAAATAAAATGTTCTTTTACCTAGACATAATTATTGATACTTTTGCTTTTTCACTTGTTTAAAACAAATATATGAACTCATTAAAATGACAATCTATATATTTAAAAAACTGTAGTCAAATGCACATGGCTGCCTTGGAGCACTCTATCCACCCGTAAGAAACTTGAATGGGACAGTATATTTACAAATCATTTATCATAATGAAACAACTCAGAATATCAAATAATAATAATAATAAAAAAGTCCTTGTCATTGAAGACTAAGAAATTTCAAATAAATTTCAGTAAGAATAGAACTGAAATAATTTCTTACCGATACAATTGCAGTGACATTTGCTGTTTCTCCTACTCTTTCGATGACAAGACGAATAACTGTTGTACTTGTTTCATTAACAACAAATTCTGTTTGTCTGGCAAACCTTACTTCTGTTTCTCCAAACACAAAGGGGATGAGTAAAGCTGAAAGGAGATTTACTAATAAAGATGCAGAGGGCATCCCTAAAGGGGAAAAAAATATTTTATTCACAAACTTTATCTTAAATATTTCCATTAGATTGTGTCATCTACATATATAAACACAGAGTGAAGAGTTAGACAGTAAGCAAATAAATAAATACATCAAATATGAAGCAATCTAATTCAACCATGTAATCACGGAGGTAACTTTTTTAAAAAATCTCAATTTCTTATTATGGCTTTCTTTTACTATTCATACCTACTTTTTGTTCTTTAGCTGCTAAATCAAGTAAAAGTCACAACTAGTTCAAACCGACTTAAATTTAGCTTATTAAAAAATTTACTGACCACCACTGTAGCCTAAGACAAACCTAAGCAGCAACATAAAAATTTAATGAAAGCCCACCTTTCCCAAGGTGAAACTGTGACCTACCAGGCAAAACTAAAAATTATCAAATGGAGCAACAATTTTAATGAGACTTACGATCTATTTACTTGACGATCATACAAATAAGGAAAACCTCTTGAAGCTGGTATACAAAAGAGTTGAAACTAAAGCTTTAACAATAAATTAATAATTTCTTGTTTGCCATCTACTTTTTCCTTAAATTTGTTTGCCTTATTTGACAATGCTTTTTAAATATTTTAGCTATTGCAAAGAAATGATAATCCTCCTAAAGAGGTAAATTTCTTACATTTTACCAGCTAATTAGTAATACCAATTCTAAGAATACATCTATGTTGCTTTAAAAATAAGCAAGTTTGGCAAAATGTGTATTTTTTTTCTTTCTCATAACTTCTATTGTTTTCTTCCTACCACAATGTGTTGCTTTATGAGTCATTCATATTGCTCTTACTTTCTGTACTGAGTGATTCAAGAGCTTTCAAAAGCACAACAGTGCAGAGGCCTCTTGAAAGTGCTGCTTTTTTGTAATGTAGATGCACGTCTAAAAATGTGAACAATTTATCTCACGGATCATTAAGATTCCAATGGATCTATGTGGTCAGTCACACGAACATAATAAGTTCACGCTTTTTAGAGGAATGTTGCATTATGTACTCTATAAGCCAAAATGTTCCCTATTAATCTTTACCTTGGCCAAGAAGTAATAGAACTTTCATGTATATGGTAAATTCTTTTATTTCCTACACATGGTTTTAAATTAAGGAGCCACTAAATACATTGGTTCTTGAATATTTGGGGGGTTTAAATGCAATTTTCTCAGTCAAGTATATTCACACAATGTGTCTGAGATTGCTTAGTAGTATCTCTCAGGCTTATGACTGACCACACAATGCCATGCAGAGTTCAGACAGAGTCCAGGAAAGGGACCGCAGGCCATTAGGGAAAGAGATTGTGAAAGACAAGGACTCTTTTTGCACCTCTGCCTTCTATCCAAGCGAGTCTGCCATAGGGCTAAAGGACCTGGGAAAAGAAGTAAAACAGCTATCCCTCACTAGCCTCAAACTCTTCCTGGACTTCTAAGCCAGGAACATTCATCTAAGGAAAAACAAAATGAGAGAAAGGGAAGGACAAAAGCAAATCAAGGGTGAGGCAGGAAATTGGGAGCAGTTCTGAGCTAAACTAAAGACAACTCAAGAAGAACTTGGTGAATATACCAAATGTATGCTATAGACCATAGTTAGTGGTAATAGTCTGATGAAGTTCTGTCACAATCTGTAACAAATGTTCCACAACGATGTAAGGTGTTGGTGGAGGGGTGTTGTATGGGAATTTTGCACATTATGCATGATTGTTTTGTAATTTCACAACTTCTCTAATAAAAAAAAAAAAAAAAAAGATCTTTGTGGAATTCTAAAGTCAGAAGGATTTCTCACCCCACTTATGACAAATAGTGGTGAAAAAGTGAAGTGGGGAAAATGAAGAAAATGGAGAATGGATGGGTGAGAGGGTAGCAACCTAGGCCTTAGATGTGTAAGAAAGAGATCTACATTGGTCTATTGTGATTTGGAAGAAAAATCTAAAGTCCATGAACAGGAGATATGACAGGCCATTGGGCTTAGAGAAAAATGAAGACTCCCAGCATTAATAGAAAGGCTCAGAGGTGGATGAGAATTGTGGTTAATAGTACAAATGCAGGAATGTCCTTCTGTGAACTAGAATGGATGTACATCACTATTGCAGGGTGGTAGGAATGTGGAGAAGCATGGGAAAAATACAATTAATGTAACCTATGGACCATAGTTAACAGCAAAACTGTAATATTCTTGCACCAATGCCAAAGATATACAGTGTTAATAAGAGGGGGGTATGGAAAAAATATGTCAAATGTACTCTATGGACCATAGTTAGTGGTAATAGTCTGATATTATTTCATTATCTGTTACAAATGTTCCACAACAGTGTGGTATGTTGGTGAAGGGTTGTCAAATGGGAATTCTACACATGTGCACAATTGTTTTGTAACTTCACAACTTCTGTAATAAAAATATATTTAAAAATAATAAAAATGCAAAAATTCTCATTTTCATATTGATTACATGCTGAAATGATAATATTTTGGATATATGGCTAAATAAAATATATTATTAAAATTGAAAAAAAAGAGTGAGAAAGGTTAAAGTGAGATTACAGCCTGAGAAGGGAGAATCATGGATGACCAAGAGCAGAAGTTCTCAAAATTTGTCTTGCATAAGAAGCAGCCAAGGTGTTTGTTAAAATGCTAATTCCCACTCCCAGAAATTCTGATCAACGGCGGCTCGGGTTGGGCCCAGGAATCTGCATTTAGCAGGCACCCCTACTGATTCAGAAGCAACTGATCCTTGGGATACACTTTGAAAAACTGTCCCACAGAGTGAGGAAGGTGAACATATTATAGGCCATGTTTGTAGCTTTAAGTCAGTTACTGATTTCTTCAATGCTGTATGCTTGGACTTACTACAGACTTCCTCCTATGTTTCTCTACATATTTTCACATTGCCTTTTAAGATTCCATGCATCCTGAGGAAAAATTGTAAGCTTAATAGCAAATGCTTATATAGTGTTACTCTAGGTACGTTACACACATTAATGTCTTTAATCCTCACAACATCCCTAAGAGGAAGGTGCTGGTATCATTAACCTCATTTTCAGTTGAGGAAACTTAAGATACAGACAGGTTAGTTAACATGGCTATGTTTTCAGCAAGGTAAGTACATAGGCAAGATTTGAACCCAGGAATCCACCAATAACCACATTATACTGCCTCTGACATTTTATTCCTATAAATCACACATCTCTATCTTGAATAATAGGATAGATAATTGTTGCCCCATGTTGACAAGCATTCAAATATTTTAAACACATAAGTAACAATCAAAACAACCATAAAATACATAATTACAAATCTCCTAAAAGTTTGCACCTTATTATTCTGATAAAAGTTACATTTATTTAAATGAAAGTACAGTTCTCTTGACTACTTTAAATATTTAATAGCATCCTTTAAAGTCAGGACTGATGAGCTCAAATGCTCCATTCTGTAGATTCCCAGCAATTAGAGCTCTCAGATCTTGTGTTTAAATCAGTAAATTCATTTTAAATTGGTCCACGTCGGCAAGTTTTAAGATTATGGGAAATGAACAAAAACGCATGATTGGAAATGCCTCAAATTCTGTGACATCATTGATAATTGTGTCTCCTTGCCTTTCATCTTTTCACACTTGTAAGAAAAGTTGTTGGAGCAAAGTTGGCAATCAATAGAAGCTAAAAGATGAAAAAAAAAAGCTTTGAAAGTGAAGTACCCATTAGAAGACAAGGCATAATTACACAAATGCTGAATAGTTTCTCTTTTTATAGTAACTAGCTACATTTTCCTTTATCGTACTAGTCTTTGGACGTTCCTTTATTAAACTCAGAAGGCTAAGCAATAGTAAGTGACACATGGTGTTAAATATTAAATCTATTTCAGGTCACTTTTTCTCTTATTAGATTTAATACAAAATTTACATGCCCCCTCACTCCACTTATTTTTAAATTCTCTATAAAATGAATTTCAAACGATGTATGTTTAAAGATCATAATATTCTTAATTCATATTGTCACAATTGTAAAAGAATGATTTTAGCATTACTGATGCCTTCCTCCTTTCTGTATTGGCATGATATTCCAATAATCAAGTGCTCTCCTTTCCAAATAGCATCCCCCCACTCTTCCTCAGTATGATCCAAAGGAAATTAAAACGGTTCCACCAACAGATATCTTACCCCTTAAGATAATATGAGATTTAGGTTACTTTCCGTTTTCTTATTTCCTGATTTACACTATGACGCTTTTTATGATTTTTAATAGAGTCCTAATAGCACATAAGCACAAAATTCCAGATTCTCGGATTTTATTAATCATATTCAGCCTAACTAAAAGGTCAACTAATTCTGGAGAAAATATTTCAGAATTAAAATCTCGAACATATTGGATAGCTCCCAAAATGCAAACTGGTTGCTTTCAAAAGCATAATTTACTCTTCTTTTTTTAAAGATTTGTTTCATTTATTATCCTCCCCCTCCCCCGTTGTTTGCACTCACTGTGTCTGTTTGTTGTGGCTCGTCTTCTTTTTTTTTAGGAGGCACAGGGAACCGAACCCAGGACCTCCCTTGAGGGAGGGAGGCACCCATCTCTTGAGCAACCTCCGCTCCCTGCTTGTTGTGTCTCTCACATTGTGTTTCCTCATTGTGTTTCCTCATTGCATTACCTCGTTTTATCATCTTGTTGCGTCTGCTCACTGCACCAGCCTGATACCTCATCTCGCTGTCTTGCTTGTCTTCTTTAGGAGGCACTGGGAACTGAACCCAGAACTTCCCGTGTGGTAGGCTGGCACCCAACTGTTTGAGCCACATCTGCTTCCCATGTAATTTACTCTTTTTTTTTTTTTTTAAGTTTTTATTTATTTATTCATTTATCCCCCCCCTTGCTGCTTGTGCTCACTGGGTCAGCTAACCACGCCATGGGGGCGGGCTTGCCTTCACCAGGAGGCCCCGGGAACCGAACCCGGGTCCTCCCATATGGTAAACGGGAGCCCTACTGATTGAGCCACAGCCGCTTCCCTGTAATTTACTCTTTAGTATAACATTTGTATACTGAATACCTAATATATATAGTGCAAAATCTTACGCTAGTTATGAAGGATACAAAGATGCATAAAACATGGTCCTTGACTCTAGGATACTCATAGGGATGGACATCTGATTCAGACCAATCAAAACAAATGAGTCACAATTCTGGGACTTTTGCTTAGCATAGGGATGCAGATTCCCTCTTCTGCTGGATTTGGAATCATGATAATTGGGGCCAGTTTTCCCCACAGCCTAGAAATGAATCCAACAAAGCTAAAGACAGAGTCAAGAGGTGGAGTGAAGCCAAGTTTTGAAAATCAAGCTTAGGTTCCTGACAGCTTTAACCATGAACTTTTCAGTTACCAAGGCAATAAATTACACTTTTTTTGTTCTAGCCCACTTGGTGTGGATTTTCTATCACTTTCACCATCACTCAGTCTACAGCCATTGTGAACTCATGTTAGGGTATACCAAGGGGAAGGTTCCCCCTACCCTGACTGAATAGTCCTAGTCTTCTCCAAGCACTTGTGAAAGGACATCACACTGGCTAACTCTCCTATTCTCTTGCAATTATTACCATCTCCTATACTCACAGTCTAGTATTTTCCCCTCCACCTAAAAACCGACAATAATAAGTAGGAAATTTAGGACATTCAGGCAAACTAAAGATATCTTCACAGTAGATAAAAGTAGGACAAGAGTACACAACATTGGCTCAGTGTCCTGAAAAAGTTAATGCCCTTCTAATTGTCACCAAGGAGCCCCAATATCATGTTTTTGTAAATTGACCTGGTGCTAATTCCTTTCCATTGCTGTTTTCCAAGATACCTAGCTCTTTCTTCCCTTTTGAAAACCTACTTGGATTTCAAAACACATAACCATATTAAATGTGATTTATAAAATAACATTTGCCAACCACAATGTGCCATCATAACTTTTAAATTCTGAACCCTGTTTTTCTAGAGTACTAGCTTCCTCCATCTTGCCTCTTATTGATGGGGTACCTCAGGAAATGTAGCAAGTATATTCTTATTAAATGGGAATAGTCTTCTATTTTAGGCTCCAGTAAGTGCACAGAAGCAGAGTAAAATAAGGAAGAGAATAAAATAAATAAATGAAAACCAATGTAAAGAAGAACATAAATTCAATTTATTCAAATTGATTTTCTGATATTGAAGTAAGTAACTTTCATACAGAAACTTTTCCTCAATTTAAAAGTCAACTCTGTCTTCTTAAGCTTCAGATTAAACAACTGTACAGCCTCAAAAGAGAAACATTATTAGTGCAGAACTGAAGGCATGTATTGACCTTTCAGTTTCAGATATTGCCTTGTCATGCCTTAGCACAAGCATCTCCCCACAATGTGACCACCAGGCAATTAATACTGAAAATATGATCCTAATGGAGCAAGGTTTTCAAGTTTAGAATTACTTGAATTCTAATACATTTACTAAGGGTCATTCCAAAACTATAGAATTACTCCGGTGGAACAAGAGAAGTTTCATCATTCATATCATCAATTATTCAGCCTCTGAGAATTCTTAATCTGTGTTATTTGTATTTCGAGGGTACTACCAAAAAACTGACCTTTTCCTTTCCTTTCATACCAAAACAGAATTTAAATTTGCAACTTTCAAAAGAAATAAAAAGTTACAAATAGAGATAAAGATAAATATTATTAAAATTTATATAAGAAGTAGTCTTTTATAGTTTTTAGGACTGCTGGGTAATATTATTATTTTATGTATTTCCAATTTTCAGGGAAAATATTTTAACTTATTTTTTAAATAATTTATTACATACACAACACAATGTTAAAAAGGAACAAAAAGGCAAACAGTGAACACTAAGTCTCCCTTATACCACCCTTCCCCAGCTACAGGCTTCTGCTACCCATAGTCAATCCCTGTTGTTAATTTTGTGTCTTTCAAGAGATAATCTATATGTATATTAAGCTGTCAGTCAATAGAGGAAAATTTTTCCTCCTGGGACAGACTTTGTTTTCTTCTGCAAAAAGACTAGAGGAATCAGCACACCTTTGCAAGACGATGGTTAACAGAATGATAGCCGATCTCATTGTATACATTCAGGTTGGGAACATGTTTATTGTCTCAGCTATACACCATCATCATTGTAGATTTCAAGGATAAAAGTGGTAGTTTCCATTGATTTTTACTCTGCCTAGCAATTCCTACTCTAGGGAAAGGTAGACACAAATACAGTAACCTATACTTTCCTACAACACATGCCGTCAAACTAAAATCAATCAGGACTGGTTGCTCTCTACACTTGGGGCTCAGCAGATATCCTGGGGATCCAACATCACGAGATCCTGGGACTCCTTTTAATTCCTTTTTTTTTTTTTCTTTCTTAGAGAAGTTGTGGATTTACAGAACAATCTTGCATAAAAAAAGGATTCCCGTATAACACCTCATTCCCAACACCTTGCACTGGTATGGAACATTTGTTACAACTGATGATAGCACATATTTATAACTGTACTATTAATTTTTCTAGGAGGTACCAGAGATCAAACCCAGGACCTCGTACATGGGAAGCAGGTGCTCAAACCACTGAGCTGCACCCACTCCCCGGTACTATTAATTAAAGTCCATGGTTTAATTTAGGGTTCACTATGTAGCATAGTTCCAGAGATTTTTTTAAACTTTTATTCTGTTACCATATAGACAGTCTAACATTTACCGCTTTGATAATATTCAGATACGTATTTCTGTGCTATTAATTGCATTCACAATGTTGTGCTACCATCACCACCATCTATCACCAAAACATTTCCATCATTCCAAATAAGAACACTGTATAAGCCTTAACTTCCCATTCCCTATCCCAACCCTGTTCCCTGGTAACCTATATTTCAGATTCTGACTTTATGAGTTTGCTAATTCTAATTGTTTTAAATCACTGAGATCATACAGTATTTGTCCTATGTGTCTGGCTTATTTCACACAACATTATGTCTTCAAGGTTCATCCATATTGTTGCATATATCAGAACTTCATTCCTTTTTACAGTTGAATAATATTGCATTTTTCATATTTATCACATTTTATTTATCCATTCATCAGCTGATGGATACCTGGGTTCCTTCCAGCTTTTGGCAATTGTGAATAATGCTGCTATGAACATCAGTGTGCAAATATTTGTTTGAGCCACTTCTTTGAATTCTTTTAGGTATATACCTAGTAGTGGAATTGCCAGGTCATAGGGTAGTTCTATGAGTAACTTTCTGAGAAACCGACAAACTGTCTTCCACAATGGCTATACCATTTTACACTGCCACGAGCAAAGAATGTGTGTTCCTATTTCTCCACATCCTCTCCAACATTTGTTATTTTCCATTTTTCAATAGCAGCCATTCTAACAGGTGTAAAATGATCTCTCATTATGGTTTTGATTTGCATTTCCCTGATAGCTAATGATGTTGAGCATCTTCTCATGTGCTTTTAACTATTTACATATCTTCTTTGGAGAGATGACCATTCAAGTCCTTTGCCCATTTTTTAATTGGGTTGTTTATCTTTTTGTTTTTAGGTTCAAGGATTTCTTTTTATATAGATAAATATTAATCCTTTATTGGACATATGGCTTCCAAATATTTTCTCCCATTGTGTAGAGAGAACAAAAGTTTTGTATTTTGATGAGGTCCATTTACCTATTTTTTTCTTTCATTGCTTGTGTTGTGGGTGTAAATTCTAAGAAACCATTGCCTAACATAAGGTTCTGAAGATGTTTCCCTCTATTTTCTTCTAGGAGTTTGATAGTTCTAGCCCTCATATTTAGGTCTTGATTCATTTTGAGTTGATTTTTGTATATGGTGTGAGGTAGGGGTCCTCCTTCTCTTTTCTTGCAAATGGAGAACAGCTTTCCAAGCACCATTTTTTGAAGAAATGATTCTTTCCCAATTGAGTGGTCTTCATCACCTTGTCAAAAATCAGTAGGCCATAGGGGAGCAGATATAGCTCAGTGGTTGAGTGCCGGCTTCCCACATACAAGGTCCCAGGTTCAATCTCTGGCCTGGGTACCTCAAAAAAAAAAAAAAAAATCAGTAGGCCATAAGGGTGACAGTTGATTTCTGAGCTCCCAGTTCTATTGGTCTATATGTCTGTTCTTCTGCCAGTACCAGTGGCTTTGTAATAAGTTTTAAGATCAGAAAATATGAGTCCTCCAATTTCATTTTTCCTTTTAAAGATGGATTTAACTATTCATCTAAATAGCTACTCGGCTATTTTCACTCCCATATAAATTTGATGACTGGCTTTTCTATTTCTGCAATAAAGGCTCTTGGAATTTTGATTGGGATTGCATTGAATCTATAAATTGCTTTGGGTAGTGTAGACATTTTAGGATATATTGTCTTTCTGTTCACGAAAATGGAATACCCTTCTATTTATTTAGGTCTTCTTTATTTTCTTTTAGTAATAGTTTGTAGTTTTCTGGGTACAAGTCATTTACTCATTGCTTAGACTCATTTATAACTATTTGATTCTTTTAGTTGCTATTGTGAGTGGATTTTTTTTCTTGATTTCTTATTTCAATTTTTCATTGCTTGTGTATAGAAACACTACTGATTTTTTGGATGTTGATCTTGTACCCTGCCACTTTGCTGAATTCATTTATTATCTCTAGGAGCTTTGTTGTGGAATTTTCAGGATTTACTGTATATAGGATCATATCATCTGCAAATAGGGAAAGTTTTACTTCTTCCTTTCCAATATGGATGCCTTTTATTTCTTTTTCAACTTAATTGCTCTGGCAACAATTTTCAGTACAAGGTTTGAATAATAGTAGTTATATAGGACATTCTTGTCTTGTTCCCAATCTTAAAGGGAAAGTTTTCAGTCTGAGATTCAGCTGAGATGTCTTTGATTAAATTATGTTAAGACTGGGGCTTTGATTCGACCATGTCAGTAGGGTATAACTCAGGTTAAGTTCCTGCCCCCTTGGTGGGCTGATATAAACAGACACTCATTCAAGAAGACACAGAAAAGATACACAGGAAGAGAGAACTTTGTCATGACACAGAAGAGGAGAGAATTTTGGCCTGTGGCCCCAGGAAAAGAGACAAGCCCTTTGCCAGCCTGTAGCTGAGAGAAAGGAAAGATGAACCCTCACAGAGATCGGCAACCATCTTGCTTCAACACATGGCAACTGACTTTGGTCAACTAACCTTGAGTTCGACTCTTCAGGGCCTTGTAACTGTAAGCTTTCACCCTAAATAAATACCCTTTATAAAAGCCAACAGATTTCTGGTACTTTGCATCAGCACCCCTTTGGCTGACTTATACCTCGTAGAATGAGTTAGAGAGTGTTCCCTCCTCTTCACTTTTTTGGAAGAGTTTAAACAGAATTGGAGTTAATTCTTCTTGGAATGTTTGATAGAATTCCCCTGTGAAGCCCTCTAGTCTTGGGCTTTTCTATGTTGGGAAATTTTTGACTACTGAGTCGATCTCTTTACTAGTAATTAATTTGTTGAGATCTTCTATTTCTATTTGATTCAATATAGTTTGTTGTGTTTTAAGAATTTCCCCACTTCATCTTGTTATCTAATTTATTGGCACAGTTTTTCATAGTATTCACTTACATAACCCTTTTTCTTTCAGTGGGGTCAGTAGTAATGTCCCCTTTTCATTTCTGATTTTCATTATTTGTATCATCTCTCTTTTCTTTATTAGTCTAGCTAAACATATGTTGATTTTACTGATCTTTTCAAAGAACCAACTTTTGGTCTTTTTATTCTATTGGTTTCTTGTTCTCCATTTCATTTATCTCCACTCTAATCTTTGTTATTTCCTTTTTTTTTCCTAGTTCTTCTAGTTTTGAAGTAAGTCTCTGGTTTGAAATATTTCTTCTTTTTAATTCTAGGCATTTAGAGCCATAAATTTCCCTCTCAGCTCTGCCATCACTACATCCCATAAGTTTTGGTACATTGTATTTTCCTTTTCAATTGCCTAAAGATATCTCTTAATTTCACTTCTGATTTCTTCTTTTACCCATTAGTTGTTTAAAAGTATGTTGTCACTCCATATGTGACTTTGCTGTGACCTAAAACTTCTTTGAAAATCAAATAAAAAATTGGGAGACAATGGGGATTGAGAGGGGGAAGGTGTCACGGCACACCAGACATCCAATAACACAGTGATAAAAGGAAGGAAAGAAAAAAAGTAGAGAAAGGAAAAAAGAATGAATTTATATATATATATATATTTTTTTAAAGGCATTTCCTTTGCCTTTTCGCCCATTTTCTGAAAGTCCCAATCCGCTAATTATATTTTATGTCGTTTTGTTTTTTGTTTGATTTGTTTTTTTTT